>JABUQX010064609.1:0-25202 GCA_015478945.1 Trachelipus rathkii
TTTTTCTTAAAATGATTATTGCATCAGCGAGAGGTTTCCTCTGACTGCGCAGAACTCATACGGAGATGATTCTCTCTGGGATGGAACCATACAATCCATATTCTTTTCCTTCAACTAAAACTACAACAACCTACTGTTAAAACTTTGGTTCTCTGCTGATTTACGTAAGGGAAGCCGTCACCTTCAAGATTTACCGTCGCTTCAAGCTCTAGAAAGGCAAGAAAATTATATTTCATACATGAATAGCATAAAAGCTATTCTACGTAGCACGAAGAACAATTTTCTCCGCAGAGAATGTTATGATCCCACTTATTCCTTTTCCTCATACTCATTCTGGCCTTTTGCCACAAAAAAAGAAAAAAAAAAAAAAAAAAAAAAAAAAAAAGAAAAAAAAAATTTAACTTTAGTTTCGAATCCTCTTTTTTCCTCTAAGATATTCCGACGCCACAAATGCCCTTATACCTTCTGTTAAAGGTGAATACTTCTCTCAGATTTTTCCCTCTAATTGCGACTTAGACGATTCGCTAGCTATTATATATATAATATATATAAAATATAATATATATATATATATATTATATATTCATATATAATAATATATATATTATTATATATAATATATATATATATATTAATATATATATGATATATTAGATTATTATATATATTTATATTTAATTATAAATATATATTATATGATATATATATATATATATATATATATACTAGTATATATATAATTATACATTTATATGTATATAATATATATATATTATATATATGATTATTTTATAGGTATATATAGTACTATTAGTATATATATATTATAGATATATATAATATATATATATATATAGTATATATATATATATATAGTATTACTAGGATGGTCGTTATGCTATTCTGCTGTTGACCTACTTTGTTGGATAAGTGGTTTTTATTGATTGTTAGTCAGCTTATTTCCAAAAATTTCAATCAATCCATCTAACTGATATATATACTATAGATATTATATAGTATATATATATATATATATATATAAACTATATATATATATATATATATAATATATATAATATATATTATAATATATTATATATATTATATTATATTATATATACTATATATAATAAATATATATAAAATATATATATATATATATAATATTATAGTATATGTAATATATGATATGTATATATATATATATATATATATATATTATATATATATATATATTATATATAGTATATAGTTATAGAATATATATATATAGTAATATAGTATATATATATATATAGTATATAGTATATATATATATATATTATATATAGGTTAAATATAATTAATATATATAATATATATTATATATATTATATAATATATATATATATATAGTATATTATATATATATAATTATATATAATATATATATATATATATATTATATATATATATATAGTATATAAAATATATTAATCATATATATATATATAATATATATATTATATATTATAATATATATAAATATATTATATTATATATATCATAATATATATATATATATATAATATATATATATATCATTATATATAATATATATATATAGTATATACTGTATAATATCTTAGATATATATTATATATTATAGTATATATATTATATATAATATTTAGTTTTAATATATAGTACTATATTTATAGTATATATATATTATATAATAATATATGATGATTATGCATATATATATATATGTATATTATAATATTATGATACTATATATAGTATATAGTATTATATATATATATGATATAATATATATATATATATATATAATCGATATTACGAGGCTGAATATTTCTTTTATATGAGACTTTTAATAAAACAGCTCCATGTGGAAAAATATAAAAATTAAGGAGAAACTAAAACATTTTAATTATGTTTTATCTGCATACTTTTTGCTTAAATTAACAAATAAGCTTCTATTCAAATTTTCCTGTAATATTATGTGACGCCTGAGGAAGTTACGTTGTTATAAAAGTTACGTTTATTAACGGAAAGGAGGCACTGACAAAATGTTTAGATAGACTTTCAAAAGTCCGGTTAACACTTCAAATCAGGAAAACTCTCACTTAAACTTAACCCTGCTCAAGTAGCCCTCTTTAAAAATCACATAGTTGGAAGACGTTGATCAAATTTTTTCACGGCTTACTTAACCTTATTTTAACCTTTAATTTGATAAACTAGGTTATTGTTGATTATATTTGATTCATACATCTTCAAAGGAATGCTGAGACAATACTTTCCCATGATAACAAATTTTTTTAAACAAGCTTTATAAAAACACATTGTTACTTTTTTTATAAGAAAATCCCAAAAAAAAAAAACACATATTTTTTTAATTACATAATAAAAAAAACATAAAACTTTTTTTTTATTAAAATTTTTATGCAAATAGAAACAAAAAATGTGTAGACATCATCGATATTTTCATCCCCACATCGCCCATTTAAATGACCTCTACTGCTCCAAGAAATTGAAATGAAAGTAAAGCTCTACATTTTTTTTGTTATATAAAACTGAAATATTTCTATCTACATATGCAAATAGTGCATTTTAGGTAATATATTATATACTATATGAGATTAGTAGTATAGATATATGTTATATAATATATATAATATATATAATATATATATAATACTATATATATATATATATATATTATATAGTATTTAATACTATTGTGATATATAAGTAGTATCTATATATATATATGGGGTGGAAAAGCCGCAGGATCAAACAACCTATGAAGTGACGAGGTACTTGCACAATCCTCATCGTCATCAGATTTCAACCATATTTTGACATTTTTCTTGAGTAAGAAATTACTCTCTTTTCCCTTTTTGTTCATATCATATTTCCAAGAGATCATTCCGCTATTTTCTAACAAATCCATTCACTCTCTACGGAGTCATATTCACGTCACCTCACGTTTCACAGGTCTGAGGATTCACAAAAGGGAGAATCCCTCCCAATAATAAGTTAGATATACTATAATAAGTATATATATATATATATATATATATATAGAGTAGTATATATATATATATCTATATATATAGTATATAATATATATAATATATTATATATATATTATATATATTATAATATACTTATATATATATATATACTATATATATATAATATATATATATATATATATATATTTAAGGTATGTATATATATATATATATATATATATATATAATATACTATATACTTGTATATATATAATATAATATATATATATATATATATATATATATTTATATATATATATATTATAATATATATATATATCATTGATATAATATATATATATATAATATATATATTATATATATATATATATATATATATATATGATATATATTATACTATAGTGTGGTTGAGCACCGGAATTTTGGGAACCGCACCGCATTAGCAATAATGCAAAGCATCTAGAGTTATGTTCAGATGGTGTAATATTCAGAATTAAGAGATAATTATTTTGGTCAATTGTTTGCCTTATTATTGCTGAACTCACCGCACCGCACTCTAAATGAATATTGCATAGGTTTAATCGATGCACCACACGTCTATGTTCGATGCGCATCTGCGTTTCGCACCGCACCGCACATCCCCTCTATAATTTAAAATCGAACCGCACCGGGTCACTGAAATATGTACTGCATCCGGCACCGCAAATAGTACCGCAAACTTAGAAATTCATTATAATTATCAGAAATTTTGATGGGCACCGCACCGCACCCGGTCGTCGGCCAACACTATAAACTGCACTACACTAAACATACATAAAGGGTATCCATCGGTAATATATACCACAGAGAAAAACATAAACGGTAGACGTTGGTAAATTCTACCACAAACTTCCCCCCACGGAGCCCACAGTGCAGCTTAGGTGGATTTTATGTGACAGCAATATCTATTACCCCCTAAGTGACGTTGTTATAAAAGTTACAGGTAAATTTATTACGGGAAGGAGGCACACAAAATTTAGATAGAACTTTAAAAGTCGTCAGATAGCAACAATCGGGCTAGAAGTCCAGGCCTTAGAGAGGTTTAATATTATTTCCTTATGACTCGCGTGTAGTAAAAATTTCGATTGGTATATTTTATTAAAAGCAACTTTAGATATCAAATTACTGTACTTAATCCACTCAGAAAGAAAATATAGGATGAATAATATATCCTTAACTTTAAACTTGATTCGAGAGCTACACACACAGATAATTAAAACCGATCTTGTAGCAAAATAAAATAATAAATATATGCTAGCATAGGATAAGTGGAAATATAATTATTATAAGCTACGATCAAATAAATGATAATTAAGGTATATAAAATTATATACATTTATTCTAATTTCGTTGATCGTAGCTTATTTATTGTTGCAATGCAAGTACTTATTTAATATGTTGTTATACTTATTTAATAAAATTATAATAATAATTCAGAAATCAAAATTCGATAAAGTTTATTCGGAAATTTGTAAATTTAAAAAACAGTGATGTTCAAATAATCATATTTGTAAATAATAATAGAAATAATAAAATATAATACAATAACATATAATTTCTGAAAAGGGTCTACTGTTAGAAATATTTCTTCTTACTACATATATTATTATTATTATTATTATTGAATTATATTATTTTAATAATGGTTACAAAAAATTAAGAATATTTCTTCTCCT
Organism: Trachelipus rathkii; assembly: GCA_015478945.1. Taxonomy (NCBI): domain Eukaryota; kingdom Metazoa; phylum Arthropoda; class Malacostraca; order Isopoda; family Trachelipodidae; genus Trachelipus; species Trachelipus rathkii. Next base: position 4,757 of record JABUQX010064609.1, read on the forward strand.
CTGTATTTGCACTGTGGTTTAGAGACTTTCTTGTTTTGGAATAATAATTTTTGTAGGGCAAACAAACAAGCGGCCTTAAAAGATTAAAACATATTAAAAACACAATAAAGATGCTTTCAAGCAGCTAGAGTTATATATATGTTCTCATGCCAGTTGTAGTGGTCCGTAGTGGTTTGTAGCAAGCGCGTGTAATAGATAATGATAACAATTATACTAGATGGAGATGAATAGAAAGTAGACTGTAAGAGAATTAATTAGGGTTTAACCAGTGAGGTGTTCTGTTCAGTATAAGTGATAGGTGCTCAGTTATTAAAATATTGGAGAATGTTGTAGTGCCAGAGATGTTAGTAATTGAGTGGCCGGGATCTATGCTATCTGCTAGTTTGTTAGCCTTCTTTAAGCCCACCGTGAGTAAGCTGCTCAGTCTCGCCTAAGAGTCTAGGCTTTTAGCTTGTGGGCCACTCTGCATTTTTGTGCTCGTAGAAGAAATTGATATTCATCACCTGAATCTAGAAATTTCTAACAACTGTCGTATTCATTACCTTAAGGCTTTATATCTTAAAAGGGCGTCTGCTATATGTTTTTTATTTCTTTGGAAAAGTTTACTGTATAAACGATGTTATATATATACTATATATATATATATGCGTGTGTTTTTGTGATATGTTGTTTGATGTTATGAGTTTAATATGATTTATGGTTATGTTAAGTACTTATAGTATGTGTTATATAGTAGTATACGGGCAGTGATCATGGTGTGGTGGGGTTGTCTGTCTGGATTTATGTAGTTTATTATTAGTAGTTTATTATTATTATTAGTTTTTCTCTCTTGTTCTTGTATATAGTATATTATTATAAACTATATATATATATTAAAAGAATATATAATATGAAATTGATAGCTATATAATAGCTATTAGTGCCTATAGTGTGCGTCTTCTTTTCCTAATTGTAAATAAAGTAGAATCTAATAGGTTAGATTTAAATAAAGATCATTTAATGTGCTTCTAATTCAGGATATGGTGTATGTGCACTTTCTACTTAACTGCTCTATTTATTGCCACAATGAGAAAGTTATTCAATACTTCTTCAATTATCTTTCACAAGAAACTACAAAGAACGACGGGTGGTCATTGTTTTATTACTTCCCATTAGCCTATTGCTGATTTGAACGCTTAATTATAACTTCACCGTTAGTTCTAATTAAATTTTCCTTGTTACTTGTGAGAGCGTTGCCTAATTTTATTTATGTATTAATATTGCTAATTTTGGTTGTAAATTAGGAATGGACTTTATTATAAATTTATGTCATGTTTTATCTTTTGAAGTCTTTTTTCTGTTTTTTTTTTGTTTTTTTTTTTTTTTTTTTTTTTTTTTTTTTTTTTTTTTTTTTTTTTGTTTTTTGTTTTTTTTTTTTTTTTTTTTTTTTTTTTTTTTTTTTTTTTTTTTTTTTTTTTTTTTTTTTTTTTTTTTTTTGTTTTTTTTTTTTTTTTCTTTTTTTTTTTTTTTTTATTTTTTTTTTTTTTTTTTTTTTTTTTTTTTTGTTACGCTGTGTATATTGTTTATTTTCGTCGTTTTTTTTTGTTTTTTTTTTTTTTTTTTTTTTTTTTTTTTTTTTTTTTTTTTTTTTTGCAATATGTGAATTATATGTACAACTTATAAAGACGACGAGGAATAGTTATTAACTGAATTGGAAATTAATTTTCAAAACTCTTCCTAGCCTTAAGTTTCCAAGTGCTAAAAAGTGCCTCCCAAACAAATTAGATTTTGTGTGTGATTATTCGGCTAAATTAGATGCTCCATACATAAATCTTGTGCAAATTTGTTTCCTTAAAGTTGAAACTTGGTGTTTCTAATCTGAATCTTATTTGGCTTCCTGTTTCTACTAAATTAGGCTTTAAGATTGGGCTCTTGCTATAATGCTGATTTATATTTTTGAATTGACTAGCTAGGTATAGTTTTACTCTTAGTTGGTGCTAGGGCATTAATTCATCTCATATGAGGTTTGAACCCTAAAGTAAATGGGAATAATGCCTTGTATGCCAAATTTTAGGAGGTGGAAATGAAATAGCTTCTTCTCATGGGTTATATACAAGGCCTGCATGTGTTTTGTGATAATCCTGTGCCTTCTTATGAGTTTATTATGTATGCTTGTAATAGCTTTGCATTATTGAGTTTCTTAATGAAAAAAATTACCCCATTTAAAATTTTAAGCTTTGATACTAAAGTGAAGTGTGCAATACCTTTTAAGTGTTTACCCGGCTTGTTATCTTATTTTGAAGGCAGTAAATTTAAATTTAAACTTATATTTGTTATAATTAGATTTACACTATTCTGGCTTATAAAGATTAGCCCTAAGACTAAGGAAAAAAAATAAGCCTATTGAACTTGCGAGCTTTTATTTGAATTTAAAGTACCACTATATTTTAGGATCTTCATTCATATTTACAGTAGTCATTTTGATTTTACTTTGTATAGGCTTTCTATTCCCTTTTGGATAAGGTAGGGGCAACTTGGATATTTTAAAAAGAAAATTGATTTTACGAAAACTAATAACTTTAATTTATATTAGCCTACCCTTGCATGTATTGCAACCTTCGCACAAATATATCTGCTTTGTGCATAGAAGAGCACAAATAATTTGTAAATTTTGCTTTGGATTTAAATTAGTTGTAGCATTTAGATTAAGGAATTTAGGTTTCTTTATGCTTAAAATCTTAAAAAATGTTGTAAATAACTTTTTGCTTAGGATCCTATTCTTGAATAGTGTCTTCTCTTTGTATTTAGGCCTAATAATTTATTTGTGCTGTGAATTTATAAGAATCGGTTATGGGACAGTTGTGCCCAACTATTACCTTACATATTGCGCTTGTGCATGAAGCATATTTTTTAAATACTTGTTTTTGGTCTTATACATTATTAGGCTTACTTATTCAACTCTCTATATATATACAGTATATGATAGACTGTATAAAAAAGGCCATGTCATTTAGTATTGGTCGAACTGTTCACATAAACCGTAATGGCTTTATATCTTTAGGACTTCTATTTTGTGTTATCTTATTTATATTTTATGCCTTTAATTACTCAGACAACATAAATATAAGTTGGAATTCAAAAAGATCAAGGGCAAAGCTTAATGAATTTGTAAATTTAAAAGATTTGTTGAGTGCATCTATTGATGCTGATTGGCCTTTTGCTTGTACTTACACACAGTGTTTCGGTCCCCCACAATATATGGCCGTTGCATGTTTTTAAAAACAATGGGACAATTTCTTTAGAGTTTGCATATTGTTACTTTACATTTGTGTTTAAAACATTGTATAATAAGTTTTGCCTTCGCTTTTCTAAAAAAAAGAAAAAAAATACTTTATTTACTTTGACCTCTGTTTGGTCTGGTTTTGATAGTTAAAAAAAAATATAAATAAAATTTTGCTTTGAACTTCCTATTTAATTCTGGTTTGAACTGGTTGCACAACAGTGCTAGATTATACTCCTATTCCCCCTTTTTTTCTGGTTTTACAAAGGTTCTTTTATACTGTATCTCAGACCTTTAAAGAACGTGAAAAATAAAATTGAAAATAACTTGGATAATCTCTTTGATATAGCCTATGCAAATAATCTTCAAGTGATTAAAATCGAAGAATATAAGATTTCATTGCTTCTACAGCGAAAACCAGGAGGGGTCGGTTGTTTAGGTCGGAGTAGATGATATGGATACGATGATCATTAGTTCATCTGAAAGCAGTAATGAAGATTTTGCTTTGAAACCCATAGTAGATGTATCAGAAGAAATTGTGAAAAGACGAAGAACTAAAGACATCATGACACAGAAACAAACGGCTGCATTATACAGATGCAAATTTAGCATAAGAGATGCTATTTATATCCTTCAGGCAACAGCAGAAGCTCTAGAACACGATATTGGTATGAGTTTTTCTATAAATCGATCTACTTTAAACAATCTCGGAAAATAATCGTGCTAAAGAAATTAAATCATCGCTTCAGAAAGATGCAAACTTTGTTAAGCTTTCAATGGGATGGTTAAACTTTTACCTAACCCATAAAGAAGAAAGCTTTTCCGCTCAGTGTATGTGGTATGTCCAGAAAAATGAGCACATTAATTGAGTTCCCAAAATAATTAAACTCATCAGTAAATGGACTGGTAAAGCGTAATACTGCAACAGAGGTGGGGAAAAAGAACAAGGTTCAAATTCTTTGTAGTGACACAACTGCATCGAATACTGGTCGTATCAATGGGGAACAAAATATTGAAATAGAGATATCCCTATATTTTCCATTCCGCCATCATATCATATATATATATATTTTATATATAGTATATTATATATATAGTATATATTATTTTCTGTATTAGATAGTATATATATATATATATAATATATATATATAGTATTATTATATTATATATATATATATATATTATAATATTATAGTATATTATATAGTAACGCCCAATATTAGTATTATATAATATATATTATATATATTTTTATATATTATAGTATATATATAGCATATATTTATATATAGTAGTATATATATTATGATATATATTATTTATAAAAATTTATAAAATTTTTTTATATATATATATTAATATATATATATATATTTATATATAATATATATAATATTATAAATATATATATATTATATTTATATATATAATAATATATTATATAATATAATATAATATAATATATATAATAATATATGTGATATATATATATTTTTAATATATACTTGTATAGTATATATAATATATATATTATAATATTTATATATATATATATATATATATTATAGTATTATATATATATTATATATATAATAATATAGTATCATAGTATATATATATATATATATATATTATAGTATATATATATATATAATAATATATATATATAATATATGCACCGTTTTTCCCCGAAACTGAGGAAAAGTATATGTATGTGAAAGAAATCCAAACATATTAATAGGTATATATATTATATATATATATATAAGTATATATGATATAATATATATATATATTATATATATATTAATATTATATATATTTATATATATATATATATATATATAATACCTATATATAAAATTTCCCCACAAAAATTTTTCCTTCAGTTTCCGGAAAACGGGGAGTTAATGGTATAGGCCTTGTAATATTTTATAGGACAACGCAGAGAGAGGCTGGGCGAGATTATTATTTATTTCGAGGTTTAAAATATTCACCTCGGTGAAAAAAATTGCCTAAAAAATAATAAACAGAAATTACAAAAAACAGTTTAGCGAATCAACATTTACAATTGGGATGTCATACAAAGATCTACAGTTATTACATTCGAGAAGTCAAAATCTACATATATATAAATTTTACCTACACATCTTGTTTTAACACAAATACTAAAAAGAAAAATTAAATGTTTACACAGTGGTAAATGCTATAAAAGGATTGTAATAGCATATTTCCCACCATCATAAAAAAATAATTTAAGAAAAAAAAACTCTCGACACACTAAAACAAAAATTTATAGATGGGCAAGTAATATAAAATTTACCTCTTCGACTAAATATTGTGATGAAAAATATATAGGAGGCATATTCAAACAGTAAATAAATTAGCCCTCTAATGACTTAATTATAAATCAATATTATAGATGAGCACTACAACAGACTGTAAATCTCTAGTGACCATAATTACACCACATTTTCGTAGCCGAGCTCCAGTCTTGTATACATAGATTGCACTACAAAATTGTTAAAAAAAGGTATGACAGACTATGAGTTTTAATTTTTCTAAATGAAAGGGCATGTGGATGCGGAGCAAGTCTATAAAATTGAAAGAAATCGGCGTATGGTAGGGTTGGCGCCAGAAGTTGGCCACAGTCTGAATATACTCCTTTGGGTGAAATCTTTTCGTAATATATCATAAATTGTTTAAAAAACAAAAATCAACATATTTTCAAATTTTAAATGTTTTATAAATACTAACTTTTATGATTAAATTGTGAAGTAAATAAATTTTAATTTATGGAAAATAATTCCGTCTAATAGGGGGAAATAACCCGCGTGGTAAGTGGTGCGAAAACCCCATAAAGCAGTTCTAAATATGCTTGGAGTGAAAAGCATATTTAAAAGTGAAAACAATATACTCAAAAACATTTACTTGAAGAACTTAGCAGTGCAAAGGGAGTTTCTTAAATTTTTAAATAATTCTCAATTTTGTTTTCACAACATCAACAAATATAAAATCTACAAATCTTAACTGTGGCAACTATTTTACCAAAAAAAAACTTACGTGTTCCACTTACACTCATTATATAACCCAGGTCCTAAGTAATCACGTGTATAGTAACAAATCCCCTATTACACTTATTATTTGAATTGTATTATAATTAAATATTATTATTTTTATTATTATTATTATTCATTCTTATTCTTATTTTCCATTTTCATTTTTCATTTTTGCATTTTCATTTTCATTTTCATTTTCATTTTCATTTCATTTTCATTATTATTATATTACTATTTATTATATTATTTATTATTATGTATTATTATTATTATTCATTATTATTATTCCTATTATTATATTATTATTATTATATTATTATTATATTATTATTATTGATTATTATTAATATTATTATATTATCTATTAATTAATTATTATTATTATTATTATTTATTATTATTATTTGTCAAGGAAAGACCCTAATAACTCTTTATTTCTTTAATTATTTTTTTTTTGTAAATTTTCCCAGAGAGAAGGTTGTGCCGCATCAATATATATCGGTATTTGGATACGAGGTATTTAGAATTAAAGTTGAGTGACACCTTGGGAAAAAGAGAGTTCAGGGCAATTAATTTAAAGAGGAGAAAGGAACTTAACATTAAAGAATCAATAAAAATATGTTCAGAAATTCCCAGGTCCTCATTAGTGTGATCAGGTAGAACGAATGATTTCTTAAGTAGTCTACTTTAAAGCATATAAAGAAATTTTTATAAAAAAACAAAAGGGATATATACGCTTGAGAAAAACCACTAGATTTATAAAATGTATGATATTGCAAAAAAAACAAAAATTATATGGAAAAGAGAAGAAAGAATAAAACTACTACATAATACTTTTTTCCCTGGCGAGATTTTTTGCCACCCATTTGTTTGAGATAGACGTACGTTAACTAAGATATAGGCAGAGTTTGCCTGTTTTTAGGCCTTGCATTTTATAAAGCCGCCGAGCTTTAGGTTAGGCATTTCAACTTCTAAATAAACTGAAATTAGTTTTCCTTGTAATTTGTATGGAAAAGAAATAAAAATATAAATGGGAAATAATGAAACTTACCAAGAAAATCACAATTTAGCACTGAGAGAAATTACACAACCAGCGAGACTCAGGTTAAAAATAAATGCTATATTCCAGCTTGTACATCTGGTCGCCTGGGCGAGGGGGTGGAGAGAGTGGGGGGGTGAGAGAGATAAAGGGATGGGTAAAGATATGTAATACCTGAGAGAAGGAGTAGGAGAAGGGTTCCAAACTTTTTCATGGTAGAATTGGAATATAAAATGGGTGCCGGGGAAAGAGTGTTGGCTACAGATCCATCTGAGAGAAAAGAGGAGTAAAGACAGATTTACAAAAGCTTTTAGAGATCTTTCTGCAAGGGAATCAGGAATTTTTATTGCGTTGGAGAACCAAAGAGATCACGCCACTTCCTTTTATTTGCAATAAAAAATGGGGGAAGACAAAAATAAACGGGGGCACTATTTGATCACGATGATCTGTATGAATGGAGTCATCCCAAAATCGTCCAAAGACAAACGACACGCATTTACAGGTAAAACAAAATTAATATAAATATTAATTTGATGTAGAAGAACGGATAGTTTTGTGTAATGTTTGCTGTTGACACAAATAATTAGAACCAAATCGGAACACTCTTATTGTTTCTATACACTCCTCTCCTGTTATGAGTCTCCCTGCCCACAAAAATGTTGGTGCTTAATGCAATTGCTGCAGATGGTTGAGTAAGAGCTGTTCTAGTCCGGGGTATATGGGTAAAGTTGGTTTTGGTTCCGGTATCGGGGCTCTTTGAACAACGGTTGTACTCAATATTGGATCCTGCCAAAGGAGTTGCCGGAGTAGGACGGAGTTGTAGAATAACAAAACGATTAAACTACAATGAGGATAGCAATAACAATAGAAAATCCGGATATAGAAAAAGAGTGGATGTTTATAATTTCTGGGTCTTGTAAAGTTTTTTGTGTTGTCCGTGAGGAAATATATGAAAGTTTTATGAGAGATGGTTTTTGTGCAGATGTTTGCTGTGAAAAAGAAATAATATTCACATTAAATAGTTTTTTTGTGAAAATTAAATTTTGTCAAATTTTTTTTTTTATTACTTGTAAAAATGTGTTGTACCGTTTTCTATTTACATATTGAAACTGTTCACTGTTTTAAAATGTTCCTTTATATTTTAATACAATTGTGTACTTTATAAAATTGGTTCTCACTTGGGAGTTTTAAAAGAAAACCTAAATAACTATTTACGGGTTTTGAGGTTTTGGGGGAAAACCTCTACCTCTAGGAACATTTTGTGGAGGTGGTAAAAGATATTGTCGTATCCCTGCCTCCTCGTAGTTATTTCGTCTTTGTTGTCTATCTCTGAAGACATGGTGGATGTTTTTGTGTTTCTCATGGGAAGGTTGGGAACAAGAAAGTGTGATTCTCTTGGAACCTGTCCATGCGTGGCGGTGACTGGGAGATTATTTCCGAAGCTGTTGATGTGAGGAGTTGTGGAATTGTGTCTTGTGGTGAAGGAAATTGAAGTGATGAAGGAGGATGTAAAGGTCCTTGTGGGATGGGGGGAGGGGGTGGTATGGGTGGACGAGGAGTTGGGATGGGATGTGTTACTTTGAAGTGATATTTAGGAGGTAATGGAGGTGGTGGAGGAGATTGAATTTGTGATGCTGAAGGCTGTGGCGGGGATGGAGAATCGTCGAAAGATAGTTTAGGAGGTATAGTGGTGGGAAAGCCTTTGAAAGTTAGTCTTTTTGGAGGTGAAGGAGAGAAAAGAAAGTTGGGTTTTGGAGATGGTAGATAAGCGTGGGAGGAAGGATGTGAATGAGCTTGAGAGGAGGGTGCTGAATCAGATGTAGATGGAAAAGTGGGATGAGGTTGTGATGAAAGAGGTGAATGAGAGGTAAGTGAGATGGTTGTGGTAGAAGAAGAGAATGTGTTTGAGAAGAAAGAGGAGAACTAGGTGGAGGTGGAAGAGGTGAATAAGCTTGAGATGGGGGAAGAGAATCAGAGGGTGGTTGAGATAAGGGAGGGGGTGATAAAAGATTTCTCTGTGGTGATTGCAAGGAAGTTGGGAGTTGTCTTTTGAAATAAATAGTGTCCGGAATAGGTTGGGGAGGGGGAGGGGGAGGGGAGGAGGTTGAATTTGTCGGATGATATTAGGAGGGGGTTTATTAGATGGTACAAGATCGCCTTTGGGGTTGGTAGTAGAAATTGGTACATTATCTGCTCTAAGTTTTGTGATCTTTATATTATCCCTATGGACAATGAAAGTTTTAGATGTTTTTAAGCATTGTAAGAGCAATTTATTGAAATGTACTAACTGCTTCACTTGAAAGGGGCCGGACCATTTCGAGAATAATTTTGGACTTTGCCCTGGTTTCTTTACGTCTAGAATGAAAACATAATCACCTACTCTAATAGGTGTTGAAGTTGCCTTTTTGTGTTGTTTATTGATTTGTTTTGTTGTTTCTTGCTTTATAGAGGTGTGATTAGAATGGTTTTGTTTTTGTGGGTATATTGGAATAAGAGGCATTGAGATGTACCCGGTGTCTAATAAAATAGAGAGAGAATTTTTATGTCTCAAACCTAACATTTGGCTGTGTTAGAAAATTTGTTCCTAATAGTAAATCAGCTTTGAAACCGCATAAAGAGTCATCTATTACAATAAAATTTACTGGTAAAACTATATGTTTAAAGTGAATGTATAGAATTGTAGTTCCTATTTGATTAAACACGTCGCCGGTTATTGACTTCAAAGTTATAGGCGTTTTCGTTAGTGGTATATTTAAAGCAAATTTGTTTTCTAATTCTAATATAAGAGAGTGTTTGATGAGCGATGAATTTGAGCCGCTGTCTAAAAGAAAGCGTTTATTGTTTAAAGTATAGGTATTAAATGATATACTAGTATCTAGAAAATATGCAGGTCCAATCAAAGGTTGCGAGATGGTCTGTTCATCAATGACTATGTTTGTATTGTTTGCAAAAGTAGGAAGACAAAGGTAAACTCATGTGGACAAGCGTTTTTGAAAACTATCGTGCTAAGAGGTGGAAATTAGAGAAGTTATTTGATTCTGTGGGAGAGAGGAGCGTGATCATCGCTGGCGAGCTTGTGCATTTGATTAGTTCATTAGGAGTGTGTTTTGCATGAGAGGAAGTTAAAATGATTGGTTGAGGTGTCCAAATATTTATTAAGTGATTGACTGATGGGCCGGATTCATAATGTTCAGAATCAATGAGCTTGTGAGAATCTAACCATAAGAATTTGTATCGTTGCTTCATTAAAAGATAAAATAGTATCTGAGAAATCTTTTTGAGAGGAAGGGGGGGTGCCCTGAGAGAAATTTTTCATTTATGAGAGTTTGAACATGCATAGAGGAAGAAAAATCCAGTTTTAACAATTATCGTTAATGGTGGGGAGAGATCAAAATTTCCAATCAAATATTGAAATGAATTTGTGCTATCATAGAAATCAAAGGGTTCTTATATTATTCCACATACAAGAACAGATTTGAAAACCATGTGAAAGTTGAAAAAGTTAGTGCCCTAATTAAGCTATTCGGTATTTTAATAAAGTTTTTGTAAATAAGTAATAGCTACGAGGCATTACAGCCATCTTTTTTACTTACATCTTTTTTACTTAACATTCTGCTTCTCCTATATCTGAATGGAGGTGGTGCTTTCCATTTTTCAATTAATATGTAAAATATTGTTTTGCGCGTTTTTATCATCAGTACTTTGCCTATTTGTACCATTTGAATGCATATTTCATCACTGCTCTCTACCTTGGCATTCGCTGTTGCCTACTGTAAATCATATGTCATTGTTCATATTCTGTGCACCAATTCCACATATGTTTACCTTGAGTGAAGTCTATCTCATTAATCAAAAGCGCTGTAGATTATCTACACTGATACAATACTTTTCTATCAGTACTTACACTGTATTTAACTTCCTCTAATTTCTTCCTATCCCTGCGTTAATATTGTACTATATTTTATTATTTATTAAATACGAGTATTACTGCTTGACCTTTCTTTGTAAAATCAACAATCTATTCCAAATCTTTTCTTACTGCTGGCATATTTTTTTATGAATTCATCACCATTACTTCACTTATTTTTCACTGCGTTTTGTGTGTCTCATTTCCTATTTTTGTAACTGCGGCATATCCATTTCGCTTCTGGACTCGGTAGGTTCAAAAAGAACGTTACTGCATTTTTTTAAAGTGCCATTGGGTACGTTCGCGATTTGCTAAATTTGGTGTAGTAATCTGTAAGATCATTATTAAAATTTTCCTAGAAATAAGATATTCGTTGTTCAAGGAAGAAAAGTTCTGTCATAATTCCGCCATCTCTTTTGAAAATGGAATATGTGACTCTGGTTGATTTTGTGCCAAGCTCATATTGAGTGTGATTATTTTCTACCAAGGTAATTGCTTGGAAAACCTTGCGTATAATTTTTGCCATTTCTGAACTAACATTGTGCTCCAACAATTTACCTAAAATTTGATTAGAGCTGTAGTGATGTAATCTCATTCATATCGATGTTCTCCGTAGTTTTGGAGATATGCTCTAATGGTTATACATAGACTTGTCTTTGAGAATTGACTCTCTTTATTAGCCTATTGGTGGGTCTGGAAGGTTGTGAGGTATTATCAAAGTCTGAAAAAGCTTAGATTGTAGCTACAACATTCGCTCTCGATAATGGTTATGCTGCTTTACCATGCTGTGATGTAGGGTATGCTTGCCCTACAATTAACTATTCTGTCTTTAGTAATGGTGTTTGCTACACCATGAAAAGTATGAGGCTCATTATGTGTAAAATTCTCGTCGAAAATAATATTATTAAAACATTTTGAGCATTCGCAATTTTAGTCATTAGTAAAATGTATCGACCTATTGCTGTGGACTTTTAACAACTGGTCACTATGGATACATATAAGATTAATAAGGGGAGAGACTTGCTAAAAGAAAAATCAGGATTTTAGGTACATTTTACCTAGAGATCTGACCATTTACACTATTTGGTTGACTTAACATTATAGAAATAACAATGATCGTTTGCTATTTTGCCATGTGAAAACCTTCAATCCATAATTGCATTTTGTTTTATCATTATAATTGGTGGAGATTTTGGAACATTTAATATTTTTATATTTGAATCTCCTTTAAATAAATCAGGGGGAAGGTTTCGTATTTTGTCCCTCTCTTTCTCACATACATGGGGAACATTAAATGAATTTGCAGTTCAACAATTTACAACATATTGCATCGGCGCAAGTGCTGTAATTAAGCATATACGTTATCGTTTAATTTATGTGGGACATTTAAATGATGTGAATTAAGAGTGAATGAGAAACATTTTTTATAAACCCTTGTTTGCGAACTGACTGCTATGTGTTTAACAATTTTCAAATTTCCACTATCTTTTATATCATTAAAATAGTTTGTAAAAAACATGCCGAATTACAATCATGTAGCTACCAATTTTTTTAACATTAGTAACTCTCTGAAGTACCATCATCTTCGTAGTGGTTAATAGAGTTGAAAGACGATGGGGTTAACGCTTTGCGAAAACATTCAATAGCTGACGCTCCGTAATTGAGATATGGTTTCATATTAATTTCATTCATTAGTTGCTTGAGAATTACATTGCGAATTTGTTTTATTTACATTTAAATCTCTGTATCACTAATGTAACTGCGCAATATTAATTTGAACGTATTCTTCGTGAGCAAAGTGGTGCGTGAGCAGCATTTGCGATGTTTTTATTAACTAATCGTGATGCGAAACATTAAATAATCTAGGCACACCTGGAGGGTGAGTCGATTGAAATTGGTTTCCAATTGTGACTACAATTCATAGCGTGCTCGAGGAGCAATGAGAATTTGCTTTAAATAAATTGCCTATATTTTAATAAATGAAATGTTATTTCTGTTATTTTTAAGAACATTTAAATATTATGTTACGGTGACGCACTTACTCTATCATTTAATTCCCATGCGGATACTTTAAATAAATTTTTATATTTTCTTATATAAACCAAAAAGTTGTTTGCATATATACATTTGTTGAAAATTCATTATTTAATTAAGTTATTTGTGTGAGTGATGGTGTTTTTATCACCATTTGGAAAATCAGGATTGCGGAGGGGAGAAGTTTCTTGTTGTTCTGCCCTCCTTATTGAAAAAAATCCTGACTCTGCCCATCGTATTGAACTTCAACATTTTCATCATAATAGTTTTCTTGTTCATCGTAATAATTCTCTTCTTGGGGTGTTTCATATTGATCATTTAGAGCTTCTTCATATTCACCTGTTGGTTCAGCCATTCTTGTGTAAGACGTTTGGTTATTTCTCCAATTTTCTGTGTATATCTTTCATGAAAGAAATGTGTGAACGATGGACCGGCTTCCCGGTTATGATTTTGACCAGAATAGCTTTCAAATTTTTAGTGATCCATTTGTCTTTTAGAATATTTTGTTTGATTTGATCAGTTATCGGAGCGTGCTTTAAAGGAATATTCGTGTTATTGGGATTCCATCTTGAATCCTTGCAGTTTGGCTTAGTTCCCCTTCGGTGCTTTTCGTTACAATTTCGGCAGTAGGGGTCAAAAGGACAAAATGGAGTAGTGTGGCCGGATCTCTCACAATGGAAACATATTTGGGTGTTTTGGCGCTGGTAATTTTGTCTAGGGGGAAACGCCGGTGCTTGTGGCTTTTCCCGATGGTTGAAAGTTCTTTGATAATTTTGTTGAGGTTGCTGAAAGTTTTGGTGCTGGGGAAAATTTTGAGGCTTTTGTATGAATGGAGCAGCTTTTTGGAAGTGGATATTTGCCTGAGGAATAACCATTTTGATTGGGTTATTTAATCTGCCCTCAGATTTCTGTAAAAATTCTTGAATTTGTTTTGTGAGATCTAGGTTAGGGTCATAAAACTTTTTAAAATCACGTCTAAATATATCAGGCTTCTCGGGCAACAATGTGCCAAGATGTAAAAACGCTGTTGCTGTGATGAGTTTTTCATCTGGTTTAAAAGCGTCGCCGAAAGTGGAAAGAGTATCAAAGAGTTCTGTGTAGAGTTCTTGTAAAGAAAGAGCCACAGAACTAAGTGAGCGATTGTCGGCCCATTTAAAATTTCTTACGCGCAACATTGCGTCAAGAGATGAAAGTGGTTTATCTGGAAATATCAACTCCTTTATTTTGGCCATTAATTCATCTAAAGTATGAACATTAAAAATTTTAGGTTTGGCGTTTAAGAATTGCCTTACTTCTGAATCAGGGTCGTTGCTGACCTGATTTAGTGCTTGAGCCAATTTAGCTGATTCAGAAACACAATGTTTCAGTTGAATGTTTTCACGTACATTAATTTCCCAGTTTGATAAAGATGGACCCGTCCATCTACCATTGACTCTGCCTGTGAGAAGCAAGTCTGGTCTCGTCACCTGGGTGATGGTGGCGATAGGTTGGGCCGGTGTAGTGGGGGCCGGAGTTTGGGCTGGTCTATCAGCGTTTGGAGTAGAATCTGCATCAGTAGTCATTTTGAGATTAGTTTTGTATATGTGTAAAAATTAGACCCCAAAATTACTTGACGTTAACGTTAGATTTATGGCTTTAGTTATTAAAATTTGCAAAGGGGTGAATAAATTTTGTATCCAAAATTATATATAAACTTTGCTTTTAAAAAATTTATAGAGAAAAACTTTTTACTTTCGTACCTGAGTTGTGTAATAGCTCTCGAAGTGAAATTCTTGGCACTCTGTTTTGGTTTTGCGTTTGCTTCTTTCTTCACCTATATAAACTCCAGTAGCTTGCTTCGGAAAAACTTCTTATCTTCGCCAATACTCTCAAAATGATTCGCCAATGCAAGGGACGCCGCTTTCCCACAAAATTTTTCCTTCAGTTTCCGGAAAACGGGGAGTTAATGGTATAGGCCTTGTAATATTTTATAGGACAACGCAGTGAGAGACTGGTCGAGATTATTATTTATTTCAAGGTTAAAAATATTCACCTCGGTGAATAAGAATGCCAAGAAAATCACAATTTAACACAGAGAAATTATACAACCGGCGAGACTCATCTGTTAAGAATAAATGCTATATTCCAGCCGGTCGCCTGGGCGAGGGGAAGGAGAGAGTAGGGGTCGAGAGAGATGGAGGGATGGTGTCCTTCGGATGATAACGGGAAAGAAAAACTTCCAGAAAATCTTTCATAATATTTAGGGGTAATATCTCTTATTAAAATAGAGGTGTTTAAAAAGAGAAATCCAAGGAAAAAAATAAAAATGGTACATTTTAAATTCGTTGTTAAGAAATAAGGGATCAAGAATATTTTATTTTAATTTATCAGGAAACTGCGCGTTGGCAACTTTGATTAATTTATCTGCCGTAAAAAAAAGGGGGAAGACAAGGAAAAGAGGGGGGGGGGGGGGGTATTTTATCAGCGTGTTCCGGAGAGAGGGGGGGTTTAGGAACATCGGACGAGGTGTATGGGGGGGAGGTGGGATGTTTGGAGAGGGAGCAAAGAGAAAAGAAGTCAAGAGAATATACGAGTACATATAAGAACAGTATTTCGTAAGAAAGTATTAAATCAAGAATTTAGGAAAAAAAAAATATATAATCGAAGAAATAAAAACTTTACTTCTATTTCTATAACAGATCCTCTGTTATAGAATCCTGGCAAGGTCCGCCATAACTATTCCCACAAACATTTTTCCTTTCAGTTTCCCGGAAAACTGGGAGTTTAATGGTATAATCTTTGGTTGACCTGATATAATAATCTTCTTGATTAGGCAGACAAAAATTTACTCGCAGTTGAAGAGTACTGGTCGCGATGCAGTATTATTATTTATTTTCAAGGTTAAAAAAATATTCACCTCGATGAATAAGAATGGGCCAAGAAATCACATTTAAACACGAGAAAAATTAAAATACAACACGGCGAGGCTTCAATCTGTTACGTAGAATAATGTGTAATATATTCTCAAAGCATGTTCGACTTGTCGATGGGCGAGGGGGGAGTGAGAGAGCCTGGGGTTCAGAGAAGAAGGAGGGTATTGGTTGTCCTTCGGATGAATTTAGATGGGAAAGTAAATAAAACTTCCACGAAAAATCTTTCCTAATATTTAGTATGGTTAATGTTTTTGTCCTTCTATATTCCAAAACTGAGAAAGAGTATCAGTATTAAGAGAAAAAGAGTAAAGTCCAAGGAAAAAAAAATAAAATGGTTACATTTTAATTCGTTGTCAAGAAATAAGGGATCAAGAATAATTTATTTTAAATTTTAGGAAAAATGAAGCTTGGCAACTTTGATTAATTTATCTGCCGTAAAAAAAAGGGGGAAGACAAATTTAAACATGGGGGGGGGTAATTTTAATCAGCGTGTTCCCGAGAGGAAGGGGGGGTTTTAGGAAACATCGGACGTCTAGGTGTATGGGGGGGAGAGCCTTGGAGTAGTGGACAAAATGGTATAAATAATTTTTTAAAGTTGATCAAAATGGCATCTAACTATATATATATTCAGAGCACTCAGACGATCAAACAAAATAAAGAAATAAAAATACTCTCTTATTTCAATTTCTATTAGTTGACTAGAATCCTCTCTGTTATATATTATATATATTTA
This sequence comes from Trachelipus rathkii, assembly GCA_015478945.1. NCBI lineage: Eukaryota > Metazoa > Arthropoda > Malacostraca > Isopoda > Trachelipodidae > Trachelipus > Trachelipus rathkii. The sequence goes on from JABUQX010064609.1 coordinate 21,703, forward strand.
TATTATTACTATATATTATATTTTATTTTATAGACTATTATTATTTATATTAAATCTATATATATTTATTTTTAATTAATATATAATTATTATATACAGTTTTTATTTTATTAACTAATAGTATCATATAATATTATATTTTAATTTATATTGAGGGTGGTTAGGAGAGTTTTGGGAGGTTTTTTCTGGAGGTGGATAGTAAGAAGAGGATAGGGGGAGATACGAGATCAGAAGGTGGATGATGGAATAAAGGAAATGCTGGAAGATATAGAGAGGGACTGAGGGTGGTAGGAAGGTAAGGAGATACTGCGAGAGCATCAGAGCTAGTGGTACGAGCAGGTGGGAAAGAGCCAGATAATAAAAAGGATAAAATGCATCATCACCAAAGGCACATTCTATCCACACTCTGCCTAATCAAATCACCCTTTCGCTTAACCATAGTGTTTTATATGTAAGCATAACCTTTGCAACTATGACTCCAGAAACATCTTACATATATGGTGTTATGTATTTGCTAAGTAACTCCCCGGTGCTTATATTATTTTATATTATATTATTTTTTTTTTTATTATTACTATATATATATATATATATATATATAATTTATAATATATAAGCGTTTACTAGGGATTGTGGCCGGTTATATCCCAGCAATCGTATCGGTATCCTGGTCCTATTCCGGCAAGTTTTTGAACTCTATCCGGTATCCTGCTGGTTTTCTCGGATAACTGGAATTAATTTTAACTTTTCCCTACAAAGGTTTAGGGGGTTCCCTCCCTTTCTTCCTCGTTTTGGTGCACAATTTTTCCAAAAATCTATATGAAGATCTTATATATACCTATAATATATTATAATAGACTATTTATTCCGATTTATATCCATATATATATATTATCTTCATTTATTTATTATCCAACGGTATCATATATAATAATTTATATATATATGTCATATATATATTATATATATTACTTTTACTAAATATTATATATAAATATACATAGCTTGTTTTAAACTTTCGATGTTGGGTACTAATGAATATATTATTTTTTGCAGCAGAAATAAATGAGAGAAGAACAAAACAGATGATCAGAAATTTGGTGATAGAACGATAGACAAAACCTTAACGTAATATGGTAATATTAAAATCAAAATAAATAATAAAATATTATATAATAACTAAAAATATTAAAAAATGTAATGGTCAAAAAATATGATTATTAATAATGGAAGTTTAAGCTACCCAAAAAGAACACAAGTCTATGCTCAAATTTTCCCTATTTTTGAGTGAATTTTGATTCCTCCACATGTTAATAGTAAAATGTAATTTTGACATAAATGTTTGGTGAATTCCAATTACCTGGCCTATTATTTTTATAAACGTGTTTAATGTCTTGTTGTACATTTACTCTTAACCACTGGTATAAAACATAGGTCTCGCACACTTCTCCTGTTAACGATTTATTGAATAAAGAAAAAACATTGTGGTAAATCAGCTACAACACGTGTTATGTTGTAGGGCTGCATTTGATTAAAGATATTAAAATTCAGAGCAAATGTCTGGCACAAAAACTTGATAAATGATGCAATGGTATGGGAAATAAATACGTATCGTCTTTGTCACAAAATCTGTCTTTGATTTCCATTACACATCGAGACTTCATTCGGATTTGATAACTTATATAAGAGAATCAAGAACTAAATAATTATTTATAATTGAGAATCGGTGAATATCGATTAAAATAAAACTTATTGCATTATATATTGATAAATTTTAAGCATTCAGAAATAAAGAATTATCCTTGTTACATTGAATACATATATGCAAAAAAAAAAAAAAAAAATAAACAGAAAGATTTTTCGTGTTGCTCGCAGACTATTCTATATATATGTTATTGGCCAACGTTGATAAATTGGCATTGTGGAACTCATAATTATGTGTCAGCACATTCCTACTGAAAGACTCCACATTTATATTTTTGTTGGTTAGTACCTCCTCTGTGATGTTAAGTATTACGTGACATATTCTACACCGAGCTAACTGCAATCTCAGACGCAGAGCAATTTTCAACATGTTATCTGCAGATCTACGCACATTTCTAATGTAGTATTTTTGGTATTCTCTGCAATTGCGGAACTCGTCGGACTTAATTGCGGATGTCCACCTCAGTGGAAATAATATTTATATTTATATATATATATATAATTATATATATTAATAATATTTATTTTAGATATAGTATATATAATTAATTATTATTATTATATTATATTTTTATATTTATATAAATAATATTATAAAAATAACACTAATTGTAGTTATATAATTATTTATTATTATAGTATTTTCAGGCTCCAGATTAGCTGTCCCCTGTATCTAAAAAACTAAGATAGCCACGTAAAAACTGAAATACATTTTTGAAATCATGAGCACACTTTGTAATGGAGAATATATTGAAGAAAGAAAATAAATAAAGTGTGATAATAAAAAATAATAATCTTAATAAATAATTTCATGTACGATAATTTTCTTGTTCCCCCAATCATGAGTCCCCCAATATTTTTCTTTTCAATGTTTAATATGCAAACATAGCATAACACAACAACACTCACCCTCTATGATAGAAAGTATGTTTCTTAGAGAACGAATATAAATTTTTTTTTGGTGACTCTTGACCTGCCGCCCTCGAACCTAAAATGTATTTGATATATTGTGTAATTTTGATTTTTAATTTTCTCCCATTGTAATTTTATTTATAGTAATTGAAGTATTAGAAAAAATAAAAGAGAAAAACTGTTTTATTTTTTATGGGTATCTGTTTAAATTAAGTTTGGAAACATACGCATATTAATAAGATTTTTAGAGTTTTAATTTTTTTTATGTAATTTTAATTTTCTATTTTAGAAAATATGGTTTTTGGTTCTTGACATTTACTAATGTACTCTAAATATATTACAGACTGTATAATAAGTTTATTTATGTAGATATAAAATATATGATTTTTTTTTATGATAACGAAGGAGAAAACTGAACTTAATTTTGGCCATAATATATATATTATTATAAATATATTATATATAATTATACCTATTTAAACTTTATAAGTTATTATAATATTATATAACCTATATAATATAATTTATTATATATATTACTTTAACTTATATAATATATTATATATATATATTATTATACTCATCTATATTTATATATACTAGTATTACCTATATTATATATATATTTACTGCGTCCAACCACAACACAACACGGGCCGAAATAAGGATAAAATAAAAAAAAAATTCAACTTCTAGATTATATGTAAAAATTATATATATATATATATAATTATACTTATTATATATATTATATAGTATGGTATTATATTTATAATATATCCTATATATATTAAAATATACTTTATTTAATATTAATAATTTATATATATTTTATATAACAGGAAGTGTGCTACATTATAGTTGAATTTCGTTTTCATCGAGAG
>JABUQX010064610.1:0-17366 GCA_015478945.1 Trachelipus rathkii
ATTAACTTTTTCTTCTCAAGCATTTGAATTTTTGATTTATACGCTTTCTTCTGTTAAAGCCTTCAGTTTTAACATCTTTCTCTGCTCCTCAAGTTTATTGATCTGTAATATCCTGTTGCGTCGTCGAGCTTTTGCTTAGCTTCTTTCTTTCTTGTTTTGATAGATTGAGATGCCCTGGAAATCTCCTGCGGCCTGCTCTCACATTTGTCAGAATTTCCGAGTAATGGTAACTGTATAAATTCTGTCATGAGATCTTATATTGTTCACTGTTCTTTGAGAAATCAGACTATGTTCTTTCAGATTCTCAACTAAAATTTAATTTATAGAAAAACCCTCCTTCCACTGTCGCATTTCCATGCGAAAATATCAGTCCTAATTTAAAATTGCCACAATTCCGCATAAAATTTATTTTTCAGGTGCTATAGAAGAAAAAAAAAACACCAAAACTTCTTAAAAGGAAAACAACCACCCAAAAAAATTTTAAATTTTAATGCAAGGGTAGAATGAGTTTCACTGCAAAGTAGAGTATAGTGTTTTTGCTTTATCAGCAACAGATCTGTGATTCAGTTATTGGTGTACAATGCCTCTAGCAATAAATCAAAATCTTTGTTTCCCTTGTTCTGGCTGATGAAAAACTATACTAGGATCCAATGATGAGAGCCATTGGACAGGCTTGTACTTCAGAGGATATCTTTCTAATATCTTTTCTGTCATTTTGATTTGCACAGTTGGCATTCAAGTTTGTCATGTAAATCTAATGCAAAAAGCTTAGTTGTTGGTTGTAGCAGGCATTTTACTGGACTTAAGAAATCTTTCCATAATATTAAGTACGAGACATTGTAAATCTGTGAACAGAAATGAACCAAGGTTCAGTTTGACGTCCAACCACTGGTCGTTAAAGTTAAGTTTTTTTTTGCTTGAAGTCATTTTATAAAAAAATAATAAATACCTTCAACTGCACAAAAATCAAAAATCCCTTCGTCAAACCTCAAAAAAAAAAAAAAAACACCTCAAAAAGTATAATTCCCTAAAAAGAAAAAAAAATATTTAAACAGATTAGTCATAAGTCATACAGCTAAAACACATCCATATTACCAAATCACCTTCAATCGAAGGTATGAACTTGGAACAACTTCTACGAACAGAATAGGAAGAATAGTAGGTAATAGTGAACTAAAAATAGAAAGAAACAGGATAGAAGTAGATTTATGGAATGTCATTCCTCGCCCATCCTTTTCATTCACTTATCAAATTCATCTCTATCTCATTCCACAATTATACAGAAAGGAAAAAAAAATATATCAAAAATATGTAACATGGTCCATGGATCATTCTTCATATGTTTGGAAATTTTAAAATTTCCCTGACTTTTCATGACTTTTTTGGAATTTCCCTGACTTTCAGCATATTTTAAAACGTTTCCCTGACTTTCCCTGACCAATTTTTTTTTCCCTGACTTTCCCTGACTTTCCAGAAAGTGTGAACCCTGAATTTGCTGACTGCGAGGAATTCACATTTGAAAGCGCAGATAAAATTTGTGAAAAAAATGAATTTTACGCCTTTGGCATTTCATCTTTGATAAGTGAACTTGAAAATAAAATAACCCCTATGCAAAATATTTCCTCAAATAATGCTCATATTGAAACTGGTTTTTCTGGTCTAAAAAGACCCGAACTCCAGCTCCCTGAATTTGATGGAAAACCTGAAGACTTTGATAGGTTCATAAAAAACTTTGAAGAAATAATGGATAGAGAGAAATACAATAAATTTGCTAAACATTCTTGTCTAATGAAACAACTCAAAGGTCCAGCAAAAATTTTAATACAAAAAAGCCCTTTGGCAGATATGGATTATGATATGGCCAAAAACTTATTAAAAAGTGCCTTCAGTAACAAGTCTTTACAACAATATTCAGTTATTGAAAAACTGATAAAATTAAAATTAACCAATGACTTTTACACATGGATCAGTGAGGCTAAATTAATAGAAAGCCAAATAGATAGTTTAAAAATAAATAGTAAAGTGATTTGCCAATATTTTTTGTGGAACAGTTTGCCTGAAATATATCAAACCCAATATATAAACATTACAAATAATACATATCCAAATTTAGATGAAATTTTAAATAATGCATTTGAAGTTCATAATAGAATTGGGAAGAGTGGGGTAGTAAATACAAAAACAAATGCAAATACATACACTAATAAAACAACATCACAAGTTGAGAAAAAAACAGTAGCTTTAGCTACTAACATTGATGTGAATCAAAAACAAAAAACAAACACTGAAACAACAAAAAGGGTGGGTTGTTCCATTTGTCAGACATTGCAAACATCAGATTGTATGGACCATAAATTGTATAGTTGCCCAACTTTCAAAACACCTGAATCCAAATTGCAAAAAATTAAAGAATTGGGAGGTTGTATTAAATGTGGGTACTTAAATCATAAAATTGAAACTTGTAAGTTCAAATTTAGTAATAAATGTAGAAACTGTAACTCATGGCACTCCGCATTTTTATGTATTAAAAAACAAAGTGGACCTAATTCAACTCAAAAACCAAAAAACAATAAAAATAAAAATAATGCACAAGCAGAAACATCAACCAATGTTGTTGAACTAAATGTTACACCTGTAGATAACCCATCTTCAGAGCAAGTAGCAAATTGTTTGTTATTAAGCTCCTTAAATGTAACAACTAGTCAAAATATAACACTTCCTACCTTCACCACCACTTGTATAAATAAAAACAATAACAACCAAGACTTGCGGGTTTTATATGATTCTGGGTCTGAAATAAATTTTATATCTCAAACAGTAGCACAAAAAATTAAATATAAAGTTGTACAGTCTGAAATAATGCTTAATGTAAAGGGTTTCAATGAAAGCAAATATTACAAAACTTCTATTATAGAAGTTGATATAAAAATAAATAATAAAAATAACAGTATTGTTGCAGCTGTAGTCCCTTCAATACAAACCAGAGTGAATATACCTTCCCCTCAAATTGTAAAAGCATTTGAAGAACATAAAATACCTTTAGCTGATAAACACCTGAGAAATAAGAATAATAGGGAAATCCATATACTATTAGGTGTGAATGGAGCACACATACTACCAATAAATGCATGTTCATTTGGTTTAACAAACAACAGTTCACTGTTATATTACACTTCTTTAGGAATCTTATTAGCTGGGGACTTAAATAAATTAATAAAAAATTTGCCATATTTGAAGTATATAAAGAAATTTACCGAGCAAGCCGATTTGCTCGCAAAAAATGTCAAAATAGAAAATAAGATGGAATGACTAGAAATGGATTACTCTATCTCATCTCTAGCTCAAAATAATAATACTAGCATAGAATTGGATGATGATCTAGTAAATAAAAATTTAAATGATTTATTAAATTACGATAGTTTTGAATGTCCTAAAAAATTCTCAGAGTTAGATATGGAACTTATTAAATACTTGATTACAAATACACATGTAGATATGGATACAGGTCGGTTGATTATGCCTTGTTTATGGAATAATAAATTAATAAAATTTTTGCCAAATAATTTTTATTTGGCTAATTCTGTATTGAAATCAATACTTAAAAAATATAAAAAAGAGCCTCTAAAATTAGAAGCATATAATAATGTCATTTTTGACCAACTTAACCAAGGTATCATTCAACCTGTTGAAATAAATACAGTAAAAAATAACAATAATGTTTCATTTTTAGCTCATAATGCAGTATTTAGGGATCACGTAGAAACAACAAAATGCAGAATTGTATATTTGTCGAACCTATGCGATAAAACCCAAAAAACTAATTTATCACATAATAATGTTAGCTTACCAGGACCTAATTTAAATAATAGATTAGATATAGCATTAACACTACTTAGGTTCAATCAGTATCTGCTGGTATTCGATTTGGAGAGAGCCTTTCTCAATATTAAATTGCCTTTTGAGGATACTGAAAGATTCCATTTTTTGTGGTTCAAAAATATAAAAGAAAATGATTTTAGTATTGTTTCTTATAAATTAATGCGACTTCCGTTTGGTATTAGATGTAGCCCTTCCATTCTCATGGTAGCACTTTACATAATATTAATATTGCATGTTCATACTTGTGATGAGTTTGAATGTGAACTTAGGAAGATGTTGTATAACTTGTCTTATATGGATAACTTAGGTTATTCTTCATCTTCTGAAAGTGAAATTATTCTTGCTTATCATAGGTCTCATGTAATATTTAACAATTATGGGTTCAATTTGCAACAATTTCATAGTAATTCACCAGAGTTTAAAAAATTAAATTATAGTGAGTTAGACAATAACACTAATGTAGATGAGCCTATAAATAATCACGTAAAACTATTGGGAATGATGTGGGATACTCATAGTGATACCTTGTATAATAAAAATAATGAAATGGATCCTAAAGCAAACACTTTGAGATCTATTTTATCTACTATAAATGGTCTATTTGATCCACTAAATATTGGGCTTCCTGGGAAGAATAGAGCTAAATTATTTTTACATAAACTGCAAAATAACAAAGATATAACATGGGACACAAAACTAAATAGTAATTTACTAAAAGAATATAAAAATATTTGCTCACAATATAATAAAAGCAAAAAACCTGAATTAAAAAGATTTATTGGGGATTATGCTTCTTCATATAATATTATAGCATTTACTGATGCTAGTAAAGACATTTATGGTAGTGTCTTATACTTACAAAATACAGATAATAGTGAGCTGCATTTTTTATGTGCAAAAAATAAATTAATTTCAAACAAAAATACTAATAGATCTATTCCAGTTTTGGAGCTATTTGGGGTAAAATTTGGAGCTCAGTGTCTAATAGAAATGCTTGACAATTTAACTAACACTTTCACACCTTTAAAAATAAATAAATTACATTTATATACTGATTCAATGGTAACATTGAATTGGATTATAAATAAAATTGAAAAATTAAACAAAATTGAAAGAAAAGGAACCATTATAAATAATCAGCTGAATTTTATTGAAACTGCATGTGAAAAACACCCGATAACTTTTCATCATTGTGAAGGATCTCAGAATCCTAGTGATTATGTTACTAGATGTGTTTCATATAAGGTTTTATTAAAAAATTCACTTTATTTAAATGGACCTATATTAAACAACAATAATGAAAGGTTAAAAGTCACTGTTCCAAATCCCTTATATAATAATAGTACAGATTTTAATATTTATAATATTCAAACTTTTTCTTTTGTACCCTTATTTAAATTAGATAGGTTTTCTTCTTTGAATAAACTATTTAAGGTTTCACACTATGTAAGAAAATTTATTCATAATTTAAAGCTTAAAGTACATGAGAAAAACCACACTTTGTTTTCCAATTGTGACCCTAATGCCATATGCTCATATGAAGAAAGTTGTAATGTCATTTTTAGGCAATATCAGCTAGAAAATTTTTCAGAAACATATCAATATTTAATAAACCCAAAAAATAATAAAGAAACAAATTTGGTCACACAACTTAATCTTTTTCTTGATAAAAACAATATAATTAGAGTAAAAGAGTAAATTTGCAAATTTAGATGCTGATTTTAATCAAAAAAATCCAATATTGTTGCATAAAAATCATTCACTAACTGATATAATAATTAAAGAATTACATGTAAAAATGAAACATGCAGGTGTATATAAACTTCTAGCTATAATAAGAAAAGAGTTTATATTCCAACAGCATATTCAGTAATTAAGAAAAACATTAAATACTGCATCAAATGTAAATTAATGTATGGCAGAACCATAAAATTTAATCAGAACCATTACAAAGATTATAGAATAAATCCATCTCAAATTCCATTTAGAGAAATATTTCTTGACCACATTGGACCTTTTAATATAAAAATAAATAATGTAGTAGAGAAGATTTACATATTAATTATAACTTGCACATACACTAGAGCTGTAAACCTTGTTCTATGTAAAAATGTAGATAATAAATGCTTTATCTCTGCCTTTCAATTTCATGTGTTTGACTTTGGATTCCCACAACTTATAGTTAGTGACCAGGGAAGTAGTATAGTAAGCTCAGTGCAAATTATTAAAAATTTTATTGATGATGTAGATGTTAAAAATTATTTAACTCTCCATAATATAAAAGTTTTGGAGTTTTCACCATACCCTGGTAAAGCTAGTTTTCTAGGAGGTTTAGTTGAATCTTTAGTCAAACAGGTGAAAAATATAATCTATAGTGCTATAGGAAAAAATATATTAGAGCAGGATGAGTTTTCTTTATTAGTTAGGGAAGCAAATATGCTTATAAATAAAAGGCCGGTAGCATTTAAGCCAATATTAAGAAACCCTGAGGTGGATCCAAATATCCCATTTGCAATAACACCGGAGATATTGCTGAAGGGATATGAGGTTCCAGCTCTGGTTGTTTCTTCTCATTTATTTCATGATGGTATAGATCATTCAGATGACCCTGATTGGTCTCCTTGTGAACCTGATCAGGATCAGTTATATTTGACTTTTCAAAAATACAGAAAAGTGAAATCTAATTTGAATGATTTGTACTATGATGAATTCTTAGCAAACCTACAATATCTTGCCACTAACCAGCAAGATAAATATAAAAAAACACACACACTTCACTGGGAGTTGGAGATGTTGTTGCCATTAAAGAAAAATTCTGTAAACCATACTTTTACAGCATGGGAACAGTACAAGAAATAAAAAATAATGATTTAGGAGAAACTGTTTCTGTAAAAATTAAAAAACCTAACCAAGAAATTATAACCCGACACATATCGGATATCATATTGCTGATAAAAAATACCAATTTTCATGAAAATCTGCCAGAAACAGTTTCCACCACTAATGATAATAATAGTGATGCTGACAGCAGGGTAAAAAGGAAAGCTGCAGTTCAATGTAGAGAGCTACATAAAAAGCTCTTAGACCAAGGGCAACTTTAATATCTCCAACTATATAATAGTCAAATAAATATCTATGTCCTTGTTTAACAGGAACATGATATATATTTGAATAAAAACAATGTAAAATAAATTTGGTTTCCAAATTTATTTTACATATTCATCAAAATTAAATTCTTAATAGAATTTAATTTTGGTCCCCTCCCAGTGTCAAAAATATATATTATATAATGTATGATATACCTTATATAATATATATGTTTATTTTATATATTTATATATTTTTTATTGTTTATTTTTGTTTTATTATTTTTATTATTATGGCCACTGGAAGTTGAAGATTTTTCTTAATAAAAAAAAAAAAATTAAAATGAATGAAAATTTATTTATTTATTCATTCTGTTATAAAATAACATTAATAATAATAAAAATTAAATATAAAAATAAATTTTTTAGTGAACAACTTAAAAAATTTATTTTTGATCCCATTTCACTTGATGGTTTGTTTACATATAAATGAATCTTCAAGCGAAAGCCCGAATCATGCCAGCTCTGCAAAAAATGATGCAAGAAAGTGATTGGCAATAAAAATTAGGATTGGCAGAGTGCCAGACCCTATATAATATCTACTGGAGCAAGACTGTGTTCTTTGCTCTGCCTATTTAGGCAAATAAAAATTTTTATTTGAGAATCAACAACTAATTCAGTGGCCACTGATAATAAAAATAATAATACCTACAAAAAACTATAATATTTTTTTATTTTTTTTTATGAGAATATACAAAAAGAAAATCTGGCCTAAGACATACTACTCCATACAGTGAAGAAGGCCAAGTAGTATTATACAACAGGCCAGCCTAGAAGAGGGCCTTATTTATCATTTTTCTACCCCATATTACCATACAGAAGATGTAATTCAGTTTCCTACTTGGAAACTTCCAACAAAGGTGAGATCATTTTTTAAAGACTTGGGTTTTGTATGCTGACTAATCCAATCTTGGTCTCACATTCATTTGTATAAATGAATTAGAGGGTGAAAGGGGATCTAATTATTAAATATTAACCAATTTGCTTTAAACTATAACTATAGAGTGAATAAATGAATAAATTTGAATTTCATTTTTAATAATAATAATAATAAAAGTAATAATAATAATAATAATAATAATAATAATAATAATAATAATAATAATAATAATAATAATAATAATAATAATATAGAAGAGTCTATAAAATCCTATCCTTTCAGAAAAGGATTGGCTCTGGATTTGACAGGAAGCAATTTGGTCAACAGAAAGAAGGAAATCAGCAAGTTAGAGAAGAGATTCTATTCCCCCTTATATAAAAATTTCCTATAAATAAATAATTTTAATTAAAAATATCTCCCTTAAATTCAATGTAAATATTTATACATTTAAAATTTTATATAGTAAATTTTAAAACTAAAACTTCTTTGACTCCCCCTTCTCTAATTATTTTCTTCATTAATTTTTCATGAATAAATTTTCTGTTATGGCGCAGTGGACAGGATGGTCCTTTCACGCCAAGTAATTGCTGAGTTCCTTCTGTCTGGTATATGGTCTTAGAAAAATATATATAGTATTTAGTATAGACTATAGAGTGAGCTAAGAGTGTATATTTAAAAAAAAGTGGTTACACCATAAATAAATCGATAGATATATAATATAATGGGTAATAATGTATAGATGATAATATAAGAAGTCCGGGCAAGTGTTACCTCATAATAATAATAGTTATAATGAATTTTGAAAGATAAGGAGAGAATAAATAATCTGCTCTTCTATATAGAGATGTGCTAACTTAGCTACTTGAACTTACATCTAGTGCCAATCTACTCATTAAATGGATTAGTTTTCTTAAAAATAGAATAGCATCTGCCAGGTCCTTCTTCATTTTTCCTCTTAGGTCTGATTTTTTATTAACGCGAGAGCTAAGAAAAAGCAGTTCCACGCTAGCTTGCGTTGGAGGTAGAGCAGTAACAGCAATTGCGGCTTCTTGTACAATGTCTGGATACTTTTCGATGGCCTCTTCTAATTTAAGCTTCGAAGTTATATCAATTTTTTCAACTTCTTTCAGTGCAGCAAAGAAATTTTGTTTAAAGTTATGGAATATTGTGTACAAGGATGAGGAAGGATCTTGAACCAGTCGACGCTTTCGACTAAGCTCTTCAATATCTAGAAGTTTTCATACTCATCTTCTGAGCTTTTTGAAGATGACTTGAAAGGTATAACGGGGAAAGTGCTGTAGTTTCATCCCTTACAATATGTCCAGATGTATCCATTTCTTCTTGAACTTCTTGTGCAAATCTCAGTTAAGCTTACCTAAAGCAAAAATTTGAACCAAAAAAAAACCCAAAAACGTTTTGGGCCAAAAAAGCGGTAGATTTAGCTTTTTTGTTAGTTAATCTTCAGTTAAGCTTACCCTGTAGATATGATCAACATAACAGCAGCTAGTAGAATATCATTGTCAATGAGAGAAATTTCTCTTCGTACCATGGAGTCTTTTATTTCTTCAGAATCTTAAATATATAGATAGTATAAAGTTGAAGGTTGAATTTATTAGAATATAATCAAAATTGAAACATAAGGTGCAAGTTAAAAAACTTCGAAGTTTGCAATTGCATTTTGTGCTGTGGAAGTCGCAAGTCAGTCAACTTGTATGAAGTGATTGAAGTCACTCACAGGGTCACAATTCACAACTTTGTCAGTTCAAAATTTTCTGACTCCAACTCTACTGTCTTGAAAATTACCGACTCCGAACCTCCACTTCTTCAAAACTACCGACTCCGACTCCCTCTCTTCAAAATTACCGACTTCCCGACTCCGACTCCACAACCCTGGTTTCTTGTAGTCTTTCTGTTACTTACAAATTTTAAGTTTTTTATTTTATTAATTTTCAATATATTCTTCCCCACAGCAAGGTTTTACAATTAAGTAACCTCTATTAATTAACAGCATTTAATTTTAAACAAGGTTTTAAATAGAACCTTTCTTTTTTGTATGAGCAGGTAGAGTGACTCTTGGCCTATGTTTCTAAATCAAAAGGATATCTCATCTTAATCAAAAGGATATCTCATCTTAATCAAAAGGATATCTCATCTTAATCAAAAGGATATCTCATCTTAATCAAAAGGATATCTCATCTTAATCAAAAGGATATCTAATCTTAATCAAAAGGATATCTCATCTTAATCAAAATGATATCATCTTAATCAAAAGGATATCTAATCTTAATCAAAAGGATATCTCATCTTAATCAAAAGGATATCTCATCTTAATCAAAAGGATATCTAATTTTAATCAAAAGGATATTTCTTCTTGACCTTAAGAATGTCGTACCGTTTTTTTTATCCTGATCCTAAGAAACAACAAATAAAATTTTTGCAATTTACTACAGTTGTATATAAACAATATATTTATTTGAATCATTATTTTATTCTTTATGTACTTAATTTATGGCTTTAATGTTTAATAATAAAATTACTAATAATTATTATAAATTACATATAACTAAATCCTTTCTTTGTTCATTGATTAATAACCCAGCCTAGACAATTAAATATATCTGATATTATATTATATAATTCTCCTACAATTATAGAATAATTTAAAGGAGTCAGAACCAAAAATAGAATTATTTGATCGTACCTCTCTGTTAAATTCATAGTTGTAATAAAAGGAAACCCTTTACACTAAGGTGAAAGGTCGAGAGACTCTTTCCTTGACCTTCCACACTCTCCTCTCTACAAATTTTCCATCAATATTCATCAAAATTGACTTTTTGATATTATTGACTCGCGTGATAAACTCCCACATTCGATTTCACTGCGATTGACAACTTTTATCATTTGTAATACGAATTTCATCTATAACAATCGATCAAAAGTGAAGTGGTGGTTCAGCCTGGAAGTAGTTATTCCATGGCAGAAAGGACACAAAATGGAAATTAATAATGCTTGTTTTAATACGAATATTTTTCACTTCAGTAATAAGCTGAAAACCATATTCCTCTTTAAATATCCACCTTGTAATCGATACTACTTCGAAATCTATTTACAAATTAAATCACCAATTCTCTTAAAAAAAAAAAAAAAAAACGTAGTATATCTTCTTCACGTCCTTTCGATACCTTTCTAAGATCATCATGTCTTGCAACAAAATTCTTCAAATTTCCATTTATGATTCTGATGGTATAGGTTACGTTAAAAAACTTGAACACATGCATAAATTTGAAAATCTTTGGAGATTCTAAAATGTCGGATAATCGTAAAAAGGCTAATTTTTAAATGTTTCTATATTTTGTGATCGAGTGATAATGACAATGAAGATGATTTAGGAACCTTTTTTACAATTGTTTAAAAACGAGTTTACATTGAACTTTTAGCATTACTGTCGCATTAAGACTTGAAATTCTTATGGATTACATTTTCCCAAACATAGTCTGGATTTTGTACGTTTTATAGCTATGAATAACAAAATTTGAAATATCAAATTAGATTATTTGTACTCTACAAACCATCTCATTTCTGAATATCAATCTGCCTTAATAATTTTCAGCAATAAATTTTGATTCTAGCATTTTAAGTATTTTCAACATGTTTACTCAACAATTTTTAGGACTTGACATTATAGTACTTCGAATATTTTATAACTTATTATAATATTATATTATTATAATTTTCGTTTTAAACTCCGATTTTTCATTCAAGAATTTATTTCCGATAAGCTTTAAAGTCTCATTGCCTCATTCGATTTGCTTAAATTTAATAATTTGTAGCAGAATTTTCCTCAGAAATTATTTCACTCAAATTTTAAGGTTTAATTAAGGTATCGAATTTAATAAAGAATTCCACTTTTCTTCAATAAAATATAAATTATTCATTCGTGACTTGTGTTAATTAATTAGACTTGTGACTTTTAGTATTAGCCCCAAAGGAAATATTCTTCTTTTAAACTTAATAGATTATTTACTCCTTCCTATGAAATATTAATAAATTTATTTTAGTTATTTAAATGTTTTCTTCGATTTAAACTTACGAATTATTTAATGTTTCGTGAGCGAAACTTTTCGATTGTGACTCGCAAATTCTTTGTTTTTTCGATAATATTTTTATTAACATTTTAAAGTAAATTAATCCATTAGCAAAGAAATTAAAAATCTTGTATAAAAGAATGATTTATTTATGATAATTTTATCATCTAAGAAGAACTTGCAATTGACTTTTTCTTATATAATGATATTATTTTTATTTTTTTTTTCTCCCTTTTAAGGAGTTACTTACATACCTACGTGCTTAAGCATATGTTTTTTTAAACCTATATTTATAATTACATTCATAGCTGCACTCAGAACATTTAAATAACTTTGTATCTCGATGCTGAAGCATGTGCCGTTTTAAGTTTACCTTCCGATTACACTCATAGCTGCACTCAGCACATTTAAATAATTTTATATTTTCATGATTAAGCATGTGTATTCTCATGTCTCTCTTATCATTACATTCATAGCTGCACTCAGAACATTTATATAACTTTGTATCTCGATGCTTAAACACGTGCCTTTTTAAATGTCCTTTATTATTACACTCATAGCTGCACTCAGAACATTTAAATAATTTTATATTTTCGTGATTAAGCATGTGCGTTCTTAGGTAACTCATCCGATTACATTCATAGCTACATTCCGAACATTTAAATAACTTTGTATCTCGATGAGTAAGCATGTGCCGTTTTAAGTTTCCTTTCTGATTACCCTCATAGCTGCACTCAGAACATTTAAATAATTTTTATTTTTGTGATTAAAGCATTGTGTTTCTTAGGTTTCGTTTCGAATTATTTTCATAGCTGCACTCAGAACATTTAAATAACTTTGTATCTCGATGAGTAAGCATGTGCTTTTTTAAGTTTCCTTTCCTATTACACTCAAAGCTGCACTCAGAACATTTAAATAATTTTATATTTTCGTGATCAAGCATGGTGTTTTTTAATTGACATTTCCGAATACATTCATAGCTGCACTCTGAACACATTTAAATAACTTTGTATCTCGATGAGTAAGCAAAATGTGCTTTTTTAAGTTTCGCTTTCTGATTACCGCTCAATAGTTGCACTCAGAACTATTTAAATAACTTTGTATCTCGATGAGTAAGCATGTGCTTTTTTAAGTTTCTTTTCTGATTACACTCATAGCTGCACTATAACATTTAAATAATTTTCATATTTTGTAAATTTTTCATGGTTGTGCAAAGGTGATTTTAATAGATTCATTCGTACTGCATACCAGACATTTAAATAACTTTGTATCTTGAATGCTTAAGCATATGCCCGTTTTAAACTTCCCTTTCTCATGACACTATAGCTGCACTCATAACATTTTAAAATACTTTGTATCTCGATGCTTAAGCATGTGCCGTTTTAAACTTCCTTTCTCATTAAACTCATAGCTGCACTCAGAACATTTAAATAATTTTTACATTTTCGTGATTAAGCATGTGTATTTTTAAGTTTCCTTTCCGATTACATTCATAGTCGCACTCAGAACATTTAATAATTTTTGATTTGCTGTGAATTAGCAGATGTCTTTTTAAATTTGATTTCTGATTAAATTCATAACTACAATGCTCACATTTAAACTTTCCTTTCATGTATTTTTAAAATGCCTTTTTAACTGATCTTTGTTTTTTAAAACTTAAATTGACAATATTTGCAATTGGGTTTTCCCGGATAATTCTTTTTCATTGCTTTGCTTCTGCGGCTGCTAATGCTTGAGGTTTCTTTCTAAAGAACTTTTCATTTTGGAATCCTTTCCTACTTCACCAACATCGATAGTGAGGGTCTGTACAAAAAAGAAAATTAATATGAATGGGGAAGAAAAAAACAAATATTTTTTAAAAAATTTCTTTGGTATCAAATGATTTCCTTTTTAAATATCTTTTGTTTTGGACGCCAAATTTTTAACATTAAAAGAAAATGTAACATTTGTGGAAGGTAAACAACCAAAGAGACAAAAATTTAAGAAAATTTATTTTTATTTTTAAATTTAGATTCATATTAACACTAAAACTTAATAAAAAATTCAAAGCAACACTCTTTTTTAAAGTGAGTCTTTTGCATGATTTTATAAATTAAATCAAATTACTATCACGATATATATATAATATTATCATATTATAATATATATATATATTTTATATATATATAATATATATATATATATATATATATATATATATATATATATATATATTATATATATATATATATATATATTATATATATATATATATATATATATATATATATATATATATATATATATATATATATATATATATATATATATATATATATATATATATATAAATATATATATATTTATATATATATATATATATATATATATATAATGTTTTTTATATTTATAATTTATATTATATATATATATATATATATATATATAGTGAAGTGTTTAATTTAGTTTCCCCAAACGAAAATATTATAACGAAAATATTAAACGAAATATTATATATGTTATAAAAAGTAGTTATATTTTTATAAAAACTTAGATTTAAGCAATATTGATGAACTTTTAAATATGAAGGCCATTTTAGTTTTTCAATTATGTTCAGAAAGTGAAGGCATACGCCATCTATCGGGAGTTTCGGCAATTTTTCATTTTATTATATTTTCAATGATTCATTTTTATAAAAGTTAGACCATATAAATATATATATATTTTTTAAAATATGTATAAAAATATCAAAAAATAAAAATAAAAGTTATAAATTTGTCAAATGTAAATATTAATAATATTTGTATAAAAACTTGATTATTATTTATGTAATCTTTTTTATTATAACTTTGTACGACTTTTTCGTTAAAAAAAAATAATCTGGTGTTTCGCTTTTGTCTTATTAGCCTTTAAAGAGATAATTCGTAGCGCTTTGCTACCACTAAGAGATAATTTGCTAATATAGAACAATAAGCTGAAATATCAGATCCGACCTACAAAGCCAGGAAGAAGAAGCCTCTACAAGAAGTTGGACTCCCTTGTCTCTCTACTAGAAGTTGAACTGCCACGTCTCTCTACAAGAAGTTGGGCTGCCTCGTCTCTTGGACTCCCTCGTCTCTCTACTAGAAGTTGAACTGCCACGTCTCTCTACAAGAAGTTGGGCTGCTCCCTCTACGGCTTTCAAAGAAGCCGAGCTTCCAGCTGCGTAAGAACGAGGGCCGCTCTTCCGCCTGCATGACAAGGCCGAGCTCTTCCGCTGCAAACCCGAGACTACAGAATTAGTGACAACAACTACACGTGAAGTGGCAGAGTAAAGAAATAACTCCTCAGCAATTCATATTTATATATATTATATATATATATATTATATACTATTAATATATATATATATATATATATATATATATATATATATATATATATATATATATATATATATATAATATATATATATATAATATATATATATATATATATATATAATATATTATATATATATATATACTATATATATATATATATATATATAATATATATATATATATATATATATATATATATATTATATATATATATATATATATTATATATATATATATATATATATAAGTGATGGGACGATGTTAATCTTGTCTTCTGTCAAAATTCGGCAATTATTTTTGTGCGTCTTATCTGTTTCAATCGTCATTTTTTGCCCGATTTAATTTTGATACAATGATGATTAATAATTTTGGATATTAAACTTTAATATAATAATAATAATAATAATAATAATAATAATAAATATATATTATATATTATATATATATAATATATATATATATATATTATATATATATATATATATATATATATATATATATATATATATATATATATATATATATATATATATTTTATATATATAATTAATTTATTATAATTAATTATTAATCCTCATTTTTCCTCCGTGACATGGCATCGGAAAGAATATAGGTAGAAGAATATGACACATGTCGAAAAGAAAGCCCAGCTTACGCCCCTCTATACCAATTGTGAGAACTCATCCGCGTTAGAAAATCCACTTAGAGCTTCATGGGAACCCGCGACGGGACCCTCACTATGGCATATCGTCAAGAGTAGGGTTCATCCCTGGCCTAGTGCCACACCATACACCCTCACAAAAACCCTCCCATTCCACTCCTATTATGCACCTATTATTCTCGCCTCTGCCAAACTCCATTTCTCTCTCTCGTTCAGACATTCGTTTACTGACTTCAATCCACTTTCTCTTCGTCTCCCCGCCGGTCGATTCCCAAACACTCCCACTATACATCCGCTTACCAACCGACTGTCATTCATTTCCATGACCAAACCATCTCAACGAAATTTCATTTATTCTCATTTACCCTTTCTTCACACCACTAACTTCTCTAATACGTTCATTTCCTCATTTTATCAATTCTTTTCACACCTAACACGCCCCTAAGATTGTCGATCTGAAAGATTGTCCATTAGATCTATACCTCTTATTCCAGACCATAGTCTCACTATATACATTAACACAGGTAACAACATACCTCATGTAAGACTCTAGCGCAATCAAGACTTAGTCCTTTACTCCACCAACGATTTAATTGCACCAGCTACCTTTCCTGCCATTCACAACTTTCCTACTACACTCTGCATATCGTTCCCTTTTCACCAACATATATCCAAATTATTTAAACTCAGACACTTGTTCCAGCTGCTCACCATCTATAACCATAACTTCACCCGAGGACTTGTCCTCCTTACAACCATGAACTTAATCTTAATCTAAACGTTTACTTTCAAACCACCTCTTTTACACACCTGCATAATCTCTCTACCAATCCTCTCAAATCTCTTCAGATTCAACCACATAAAACCAAATCATCCGCATATAATAGGTAGGGCAACCCTCCACTCACCTTCATTCTTCATCATTCTTAACACCATTTTCCTGACACCCGGTTCTAATTCTTTAATAACTCATCCAATACAAATTGAATACCCATAGAGAAGACTTAACACATCCCTGACTCACTCCGCTATTTAATATTAAACCAATCACTTTTTGACACCAATTTATTCTTTACACACGCTTCACTATCGCATATATACTTTTGATTCATTCAGAAGCCTACCACCAACAACCATATATATTATAACGAACATTCCATAGAGCTTTGCCCTATTAATCCTAAATCATAATAGCATGTTGCAAATCCTAAAACCTAAACCACAATTTATTGCTTCTTCTCCTCATTTTCTAGTCTTTGTTTTCAATGTAAAGATTTGATCCACACATCCTCTACCCACACTCCTAAACGCACCTTGTTCTTACCTAAGCAGTACCCTTTCATCACTCGACGCACTTCTTTCGAACTAAAATAC
>JABUQX010064611.1:0-7500 GCA_015478945.1 Trachelipus rathkii
TCTATTGTACAGGAAAACTCCCGTAACACAGGACAGTTCATTCTCATGGATACTCCCAGAGAATAAAGTTGCACTACTTATCATCTCACCTAGCAAATTTCTCGCGTAACCTGAAAGCGAGTGTAGTGATGCAGCAGGGTGAACGCTTCCATTCAAGATCTAAAATTCATGAAGGACGTTACCAGGCATGGGATATCAATATGATGGCCGACTATTGTTGGGAGCTTGATGAGATATTCCAGACGCAATGCACAGTAGATCGTCTACGAGGAAAAAGTTACTACCATCGTAGGTATGTTTACATTAACTAAACCATTCCATCGTGAGTGTGTACATTCATTGTTTGTAACATATTACCTTTATTAAGAGTTGTAATTATAGTTTACATTATATCTATCAAAGACATGTTTCATATTCATTGTGATTTGTTTCTCTCCCTTATATATCCAATAATATATATTATATATAGATTATATATATTATATATATAGTGAGCTATATATTATATATATATATATACTTACTATATATAGTTACTACTATATATATATTATATATTATATATATATATTATATGATATATATCCCGATAATAGTGGACAAAAGTATATGTTTTTAGTAAAAATTCATAAAATTTTACAAATCTGTGTTACAAACAATATGCTCACAAATGCGATGTGATACACAAAAAAACGATGTACATTTTGAATCAGCACATCCCCATATATTCAATTAATTTAACTCAATTGCGACATACGCCCATCCAAGAAATTTTTATGTTACCCAGTTAATATATTATTATTATTATTATTATTATTATATTATTATTATTATTATTATTTAATTATTCATATTATATATTATTAAAAGAAATTAACTTTATAAATATGAGAAATGAAAAAACATAAAACGTTAACTAAACTGTTTTAAGCAAAAAATTTATAAAAATTATAACTTTAAAACAAGATTCCCCCCCCCCCCCCCCCCCCCCCCCCCCCCCCCTTAATTATCTTCTAAAAAATGCAATTTACTGAATATTAGTTGTCGTGTAGGAAAATAAGTTGCTCTCTATGTAAATTGGAGAGTTAAACGTGATCTCTTATCCTAAAACACGTTACCGCTTCTGCACGAAAAGCTTTTAAAAAAAAATGTGTTTCTTAGAAAGCTTTTTAAACTTTGATGACCCGTAACTTTATAGTAGATATTCCCTATTTTACCTTAATAAATTTTATTGATCCGCTATCCAAATTTTGGCTTACAGAAAAGTAAGAGCTTACAGTATGGATATGTCAAGATGCCATATACTTCTAGAGAGACTCCACTTGTTAATCAGACTAGTTTTAAGTAGAATATGTAAGGTGTAGCGAAAGTCAAAAAGTTCCGGTTCCGGCCGGAACTTCCGGTCGGAACTTTTCCAAGGTTCCGGAAAAAAAGTTCCGCGTTCGGCCGCAGAACAAAAATCCTGTTCCGTACATCCGCTAATATATATGATTAAGTATATATATATATATATATATATATATATTATATATATATATATATATATATATATATATATATATATATATATATATAATATATATATATATAGGCACATCCTTTAACAGAATTACATAAAGGAGACCATGATATCGAAAATCGCAGAACTCCACTGGTGCAGCCCTTCAGTGTTAGCTAAAACTCCAATAGAAAGATCGCGAGAGTTACCACAAGTTGCTTTTTTTATCATGTTCTTAATTTTTACGCAAAATTTTTGAAAAAATACTATTTTTATTCTTTTTTTAAGGGCTCGAGCCGACGGAGGACAGAGGGGACAAAGTCCCCCCCGTCGTCCCCCGCTGAGGCCGAGAAACCCTGACTCTTTCCATCTGTCTTTATCAATTTTCCTGTAGTTAAAAAAAAAAACAAAAAAAACTGTTCTTTTTTTTAAATAATGTACTATTGCCTGGAAATAATCGAAAAAAAAAAATCGATTACATTGTTTGTTCGATATATATCGGTTAACTCCTTTTAAAGGACAAGTTCCTAATAATATAATATATTATTATATATATATATATAATATATATAGTAATTAATATATATAGTATATATATATATATATATATATATAATATATATATATAATATATTTATACAACATATTTTGAGCTTTTATAACCTAATTTGTAAAAATGCATTATAAGGCTATACGTCGAAGCTTTTGGCACGTTTTCAGTTATTTTTATACATTTTGCGACAATTTTTTTTCCCAAAGTGTGATGCATTTCCGACATTTGTGTATGTTCTTTATTCATTATATCTTTCCAATATATTCTGTAAGTTTCGTTAATATCCGCAGGTCTACTTTAATTAGCAAATGGTCTTTATTTAAGTAGGTGAAGATCAGACACCTACCAAATTCCCCAGAATTTTGAATAATTTCTAGAAGCAAGGTCAATTCAATGGGCAACATGACCCGATACGCACCGCTTAAAAGTGTGCAAGTGAAAGGAAGTCTGAATAAATAACAGATTAAGGGAGTGTGTTTCCAGACTTTCCATGTAAAGTGGATTTAAGATTGAGCATGGCGGTTAAGTCTAAGGTCAGAAAGTGAGAAAAGAAAAGATAAACATGTGTAGAAAGATAGTTCTCCGAAGAAGAAGAGTAAGAAAGGTGGATGATCAGTGAGAACAGGAGAACTGATGAGATAAAAACCATTGACTCCACTATTTTCAAAAGGGGCTGCATAAATCTGTGAGAAAGAAAAGTATATCATTAGTAGACCTCGATCCCCTAAAGATATACTCATGATCGGAAAGAAGTGAATGGGATCCTAGTTGGTCCAAGAAAAGAGAGTTGAGAAGAGTTTCGCAGATTTTAAAGGAGGAGACTTGCAGTGGAAATGTACCAAGATACATAGTTTATGAAAATGGAGTCAAAAATTACATTCTAACTGCTAGGTAGCGTCGATTTCAAAAAACTCAAATAACTTCAATGATAGTTAGCAGAATGAATTTATAAATTTAGTGGACTAAGAGTAGTACAAGATAAATGTCTGAAGCAAGTTTCAGACAATTTCAAAAATTAATGAAGGAGTTACAACAAAATAAAGAAGTACTATGTTTTGTTTGCGGCAATAGAATACCGAGGGAGAGCGAGTTTAGATAACTGTTGCTCATCAGCTGATAGGAGCGACGAAACTCTCCTAGTGAACAACTGTTCGAGTGCAATTTTATGGTACATATAACAAATATAAATGTACCTTAATTAGTTTTAGTATAACATTAATATCATTTTAAATTCTATATTCAAAATTTCGTTTGGAAAAATATTTACAAAGAAAGACACATACGATTAGCCTCTCTAGATACAATCGCCAGTGAAACAAGCGTTTAGTATCTACAACAATGGCAACCCGTAAAGATGCAATCTGTGGAACAATTTTAAATTCTAGTCTATGAATAGATTTAATTGTTTTCTTAATATAAAACAAAGTTTACCCTATATTATACTTCAAACTTTGCAGTAAATGCAATACCTCCCCCTTCCTACTGTTTCTGTTTTTTTCTTTTTGTATGTCTTGCTCTATGTATTTGTATCCTGTGTATTTGTCTGAAAAAAAAAAAAAGATTTAGTATAAAAAGAAGTTCGAATTTTGAAACAAAAGATATGTGTTTTCCTCAAAATTTTCTTAGGGTATAAATGTGATGCAAATGCCCTGGTAGAGATATAAATATACTAAATAAATACTGTATAAATTAAATACTGTAATAAATTCTGATGTAAATACTAAATCGTAACATAAGTAAATATGCTGAATTACCACAGTAGAATTACCATTACATGCTGTGGAATTACTTTTTAAAGTTTTCAAATTGGCAACATTCATAGCTTCATCTAATTTTCTCCAAAATTTTAACCTCTAACTTGATATTGCGGTTGTGGCCCTAAGTTAGCTTTTAGCGTCCTAAACGAAGTAAAAGTGAATAATTATAGCATGTAGTTGCGGTTTATATATAGTCCTTATTATTTGTGTCAATTTTTATTTTATATAAAGTATTGTGGCAATATTTATTTTATATATTTTTAGTATTTATCGTAGAAACCATGCTTATATATTAAACGATTCCCTTGTGACTTCTGCTATAGCCTATAGGTGAAAGATTTCCTAGGCTAGGCCTAAGTAAATATAGGGCAATCTAATATTTTTAAAACATTTAATTTTTAACCCATTTTGTTCAAATCGTTAATCAGTCATGTCCTATGGTAGAGGGCCACCGGATATTAAAGGGATGAGCTCCCTTAAAGTAGATAATTTAACATACAGAACTACTCCAGACGATTTAAGAAGAGCCTTCGAAAAGTATGGCGAAATAGGAGACGTATATATACCTCGGGACCGCTTCTCGCGTGAAAGAGAGGCTTTGCAATAGACAAAACTAGCGTCGATTGATTCGTTGATTATTTCAAAATGTTTGCATTTCCAATCATGGCACTGCCAGCAAGCGTTAATTAACTAATCAGGTTGGAATCCCATCGAAATGTACTGGCAAGACTGGAGTTGCAGGAAACACATATTAGACTGCTTTGGTCTCCTTCCCATGTTATGGATCTCTGTATTATCTTCAGTTGACGCTACCACAGATTTCCAAATCCCAAAGGTGCGTAAGAGTGATGATGTTAATTACGTCTATAAGCTAGGACTGTTACTTAATTAGCAGTTATTAGTGTTAGTAATGGTAAATAATCTAGTGTCTGTTATTTCTAATATGACAAGATATCGTGTTAGTGTACGGTAATACTGTTTTAAAATAGCAACTTCGATGTTGTGTAATAAATAAGCAGTTGATGGCTTATTATGGTAGTTATACTATATAGTATTATCCCCTATATACTCAAATATCAATATACTAACTATACTATATTAGTACTATAGTATATATATGATTTATACTACTATATACCTTTTATATAATACCCTACTATAACCCCCTATACTAGACTACTATACCTTAGTAACCTATACCCACTATAGTACTAGTCTACACTATATGAACGTGTGTGATGACATGTCTGATACTATCTCTAATCTATATTTACTGCTATGCTATACTATTATAGTCACTGCAGGTACTCCATACATATATTATCTACATATCCTATATACTACCTACCATATATACTACACACTACCCTACCTATTACTATAATACCCATATATATGATAACTCATCCCACTACTTACTACTACTCTACAAAATATATACTATATCATTATATATATATATTATATGACGAGAGGAGAGTAGAGAGAGAGAGAGACGAGAGAGAGAGAGAAGGCGAGAGAGAGAGACGAGAGGAGAGAGGAGAGAGGAGACGGAAGAGAGAGAGAGAGAGACGCAGAGAGAAGGAGAGACGAGAGAGAGACGAGAGAGAGAAGTCTCGAGAGAGGAAGAGGAGAGAGAGACGAGAGAGAGAGAGAGAGAGCAGACCGAGCACGCAGATCCGCCAGCGCTGCTCCTTCGTTCAAACCATCTTGACAATCACTATTTTACTTGCGCCCATCCTTCTCTTCCGCTCCAAACCTAAGAAATGGTAATCGACAAACATATAAGACATCACTCTTGTAATGCTCAGATCCCCCTCACCGCTATAATCACTGTCACGATTCCCCCCCCATCACCACAGCCCTCTCCCATCACCCCAAAACAGCCTATACCTCTCTACACCTAAACAAGAAATGCGCATTCATCTCGACACCCTCCTCACGCAACCGCGTAACTACCCGTTCTAGGAATGCGCCAAAACAGGGCAACCCTGTCCCCCCCCCTATTCGTTTGGGTGACTATAGTCCCAAGCTGAACTATATCACATTAATCAATAAATACAGATTAATAATAATTGAATGAAATAATCAATAACTAATGAATACAATAATGAATTTGAATAACGCAATTAATGTCAATAATCTAATAATAATAATGAATACATTCAAATAATAATAATGAAATAAGTAATCGACACTCAACAAATAGACAATAACTCAAATCCAACTATAAATAACTACACATACATACCAATAACAATTTAACACAATCAGACACATCAAGAAGTACACACATAAGCACAATAACAATAACAATAACTAATAAACAATAACAATAACTAATAACAAATAACAATAACAATAAAAATTAACAATAATAATACATAATACAAATTACAAATACAAAACAAATACAAAATATCAAATTAACACAAATACACAATACAATAGCAAACATACCCAAAATAATATAGATGAAATAAAATAAGAAAATATTAACTAACACCAATATCAAAACTAAAAACTCTACAATAGATAAATTAATAAAAATACAAACTAATACATATATTAATAATAATAATAATCATACATAATAACTCATATACCACTACATAACTAATAATAATACATTACAATCAATATATACCCATAATACGGGAAATCACACAAATAATAATAATATCTATATAAATAATATATATATATTAAAAAATAGATAAAGAATAATAAAAATATAAAACATACCATAAAAAACCATAATAAACAATAATCAAAATAATAAAAATAATAAAAAATAATAAAATAATAAAAATATAAAAATAATGAACAATACAGTAAAAATAATAAACAATAATAAAAAATAACATAAAAAAATAACTCACATAAAAATACAACCATAATAATTAATAAAAATAATAAAATCATCAAAGCATTAAAGATACAAAATACATAAACATACAATCAAAAATAATAAAAATCATCAAAATAATAATACACTAAATAAAAATAATAAAAATGTAAAAGTTATAAAGAATCACAACTAACAATAATTAAACTAGTAAATGTTAAGTAACACACTCCTAATCAACATAATAAAAATACATAAAAGGAATAAGGATACCAGCCACTACGAGTCAAATA
Organism: Trachelipus rathkii; assembly: GCA_015478945.1. Lineage (NCBI taxonomy): Eukaryota > Metazoa > Arthropoda > Malacostraca > Isopoda > Trachelipodidae > Trachelipus > Trachelipus rathkii. The sequence goes on from JABUQX010064611.1 coordinate 6,950, forward strand.
TAATTAAAATATATAAAAATAATAAATAATAATAAAAATATACATACAAAACTAATAAATAATACAATAAAATAAATAAAATAATAACATAAATAAAAATAGATAAAATAATAAAAATAATATAACATGCTGCTTCTACTACACTCATAAAAATACATAAAAACTAATAAAAATAATAAAAATAGATAAAAACTAATAAAAATAATAAACAATAATAAAAAATAAATGAAATAATTAAAAATAATAAAAAAAATTATAAATGAATTTATACGAAATAATTACAAATATCTAATAAAAAAATAATAAAAATAAATAAACATGATAAAAAGAATAAAAATAATAAAAATAAAAGTAAAATAATATAAACTGAATACAAAAATAATAAAAATAATAAAAGAAATAAAAATATAAAAATTAATAAAAATAATAAAAATAATAATAATAATAATAATAAATAATAATAATATATAATAATAATAATACTAATAATAATAATAATAATAATTAATAATAATGATAATAGTAATAGATTATAATTATAATAATAATAT
>JABUQX010064611.1:12500-25072 GCA_015478945.1 Trachelipus rathkii
TATTTATTTTTATTATAATTATTATATATATTATTATTATTATTGATTATTATTTATTAAAATCTATTATTATTAATTATTTATCATTATTGATTAATTACTATTATTATTATTATATTTATTATTATTATTATTATTTTATTATTATTATTATCTATTATTTTATTGATTATTCAATTATTATTGGATTATTATTATTAATTAAATTATTATTATTAGTTGATTATTACATTATCATATTATTATAATATATAAGAAAGCCCCGTTTTTTCTTTGGGAAAAAAAAAAAAAAAAAAAATTTTCACTTTTTAAAATTTCTAAAGATTAATTTTTGGACATTATTAAGTTTGTAGCTTAAAATAGATTTTTTGGAAAATAATTGACAACAGAAATAGAAGACATATACAGTGATTTTCGTCTCTGTACTTGAAACATATTCAGAGGAAAGTTTTTTTTTTTTTTTTTTTTTTTTTTTTTTTTTTTTTTTTTTTTTTTTGTAAGCGAATGGGTGTGTTTTTATTTTGATATTTTGCAAATCTTTAATGCCGAGTTAAGTTTATCATGTAAATTTTTATGTTAAGTTGAAAGGTTTACCAGAGTTTTTTTTATGTAGAAGGAGGCCTTCTATTAAAAACTAATAGACCCGATATTAACATAGAATTATATCTTAAGTTTTTGGATCACATGGTGCGTGTAATATTGTAAAATTTTGGAAATATTACCTATAGTTTTTTGATTGGGCCATATGTCCGGTTTTTGAACATATGCAGTATTTTTAAAACTAGAAATTGTAGGCGATGTTGACATTGCCCCTAATCCGACGAATCTATTCGTCGTGTAACCAATATACGCGTCTGACGGTACAGTCCCCATTTTCTGAAAATTAAATTTGGTACACAACGTGATGGTTTGTCGGGCAAAAAACAATCTCGTTGTGCTAAAGGAGCGAGGGTAAGTTGTTGTTCTTGCGTTCATGGTAATAGTCTAAAACTTTTAATTTTTATGATGCTTTAGTTTTGAGGTGGAAGTTAATATGTTACGGACAGGCACTTCTCCTTGCATTGTGAAGTTTATGTAGAGTGTTTGGAAGTTTAAAGGAAGAATTTTGTAGAATTTTTCGTGGTTATTTTTATTTTCTTTATATTAATTTTTTCGAAAATAAAAATGATGCAAATATTAATTGCTATTGAAGCAAGTTATTATTAAACTTTATTTCAATAATTAAATTCATTATTATTATTATTATTCATTATTTTAATTATTATAATTATTATTTATTATTCATTATTTAATAATTATTATTACTCATTATCAATTATAATCATTATCATTATTCATTATCATTATATTATCATTATCATGTATATGTATCATCATTATCGTATCATTATCATTATCATTATCATTATTATTTCATTATTATTATTATTATTGATTATTATTAATTATATTATATTTTATTATTATTATATTATTATTAAAATTATTATCATTATTATTATTATTATTAATTATTATTATTATTATTATTATTATTATTATTATTATTATTATTAATTATTATTATTTATTATTATTATTATTTATTTATTATTATTATTTTTACATTATTATTATTTTTATTTATTAGGTTATTATTATTGAAAATTATTATCATTAAGTTCATTTTATAATAAAATGAAGTACTAGTAGCGCTAATTATTATTATTATTATTAATTATTATTATTAATATTGATTATTATTATTGATTATTATTATTAATTCATCTATTTATTAATTATGTATTGATTATTATTATTATTCAGTTATCTAATATATTATTATTATTATTCACTTATTATTATTATTGATTATATGATATTAGGTGTATTATTATTAATTGTTAATTTAATTTATAATTCTGTGCTTTAATTCATATTTATTTATATTATATTTTATTATTATTTAACTTTATTACATTATTAATATATAAGGAATATATTTAGTATTATAATAAGAATTTTGTGTATTGATAAATAATCTATTTATGATTACTTTTATTATAAATATATTTAACAAGATTATTATAATTAATATAACTTATATATATAATTAAAATAAAATATATAAATAATTAAATAATAAAAATAAATAAAAATTATAATTATCTAATATAATAAATAAATAAAATAAATAAAAATATAATAAATAATAAATATAATATATAAAATAAAATAAATTTAAAAATATATAAATAATTATATAAATATAATGATATATAAATATTCTAACATAATGTTCCTCAATTAAAAAAAAAAAAACCTCATATATACGTCATAAAATTAAATAAATACCAATGAGATATACAAAACCGAAAACAAGACTGAAAAAATAAATATTAAAATTCATAGTGAATATAAATATAAACCAATATTAACATAATATAATATAACACTCTAATAAACATAACTGAAAATATTAAATAAAACAAGATAATTACAAATAATACTTCCGAATAGAACAGTATAAATATAAAAAAAATAAAATTATAAAAATTAAATACTTATATAAATATCTAATTTTAAAAATAAATAATCTAAAATCAGATAATTAGGAATTCATTTCAATTTGAATAAATTAATGTGAGAAAAAAATAAATAAAGTAATTTCTGCTCTGAGTTGGAGTGGATATATTTTAATTTCATCAATAATATAATAACATAACAAATAATAATCTAATCGAAAAAAAATGAATACTATAATTAAATATAACAAATTTGAACATTATTATAAAGAAACACTTAAAAATCACAAATATAAAAATATATATATGACCGGTATAAAACAAATCACTAATCTGTGCTTGTAATGATGGAATGCAAGAATACATCCGCTATAAACAGATACGCAGACACACATTAATTAAACTGATCGAGCATAACACAGCTATGCCCGCATACCGCTGCTTTGCCTCTGAGCAGTGATAAGTCTGCGCGGATGTTATATTGTCCGTTGATTCTGATAAAGAAGTTAATATGTCATAAAACTAAACTTTAGATTGAAATCTGAAAAACTAAAATAAATATAGAAAAATGTATAAAAATCGATGTTTGATTTAAATGGCCAATAATAAGTAAATATCCAATATAAAATCGAGAACTTGATAACATAAATAAACTCAATATTAAATAGATTTAATGGATGGACAGTGGTTGTCTGCAAAAGTGTCACTTGTAAAACCAGCTTCAAATGGATAAAATTGAATGAATAGATGCAATAAATAATTGTATGTTAAATAGCAAAGTCTGATCAGAAAATTATTAAGAACGCATCACACTACCGAAGAAATAAAACATCACTAAATCAGTTAGTGTGGACAAATTAATGCCCTATCAATACCTCACTGTTGACAACACCTTACTTTAATGATCACACAGTCTCATAAAAGGCAAAGAGTTTTTTTAACTTTGTTAAATAAATTAAGATTGAATAAATAAATAGAAGTTATAAAATATGCTGCATTATCTAATAATAGTATTGTGTTTTGCAGTTATATAAAACTAAGATCAAATGCGAAACAGTCTTAAGACTAATTTGACCAACATAGTCAAAAAACGCGCTAAATATCAAATATCAGAAACTAACAGAAAAAATCCAATAACCCTGGATTCTAACCCGAAGATTACAAAGGTCAAACCTACAACACAATATCACTGGAAGAATTGTTCTACAGCACCAGTAATGGGATCGAAAGAAACACAAATCAAGAAAAGACACCCTCCCCCAATTACCAAATAGATAGTCAGTGCAGGATAGATTTGCAAACTATCACCAACAGCAATAAATCACCTCGGTAAAACGAATATAAGTTCATAAATGATGACCCCAAGTAGAAGTGTGCGCTGGCAAGAGTTAAGGCGAAATTGTTTACACTTCAACGGATTTTGACGACTATACTTAGGGCCAAGGGAATACTTTAGCACTGTTCAGTGCAAACAACTTATGTGTTCCACAGTGTATCAGAGAGTATTATACAGACTAGCTGCAAGTGCTGGGAGAGCTAACTCCAAGCATAGATACACAACAAGAAATCGTATGGAATTGTTAAAAGATGCACCGCGAGACCCTTACCTGTTATAACCAGCTGAAATATTCTATTCACTCAAAGTAGCACAAAAAAGAATATATTTAATATGAGCAATGAGTGTGAAATACAAAAGAAAGTAAATCTTATACATTAACGGCAAAGTCGCAGAGAGTGGTATAAGAGGAGAGAAGGATTGAGCTGGAGGTAAGGCTCATAATATTGGAGTTGGGTTCCAGTCCTGTACCCTGGTAACATCAAATTACAGTAAATAAATTAAACTACGAATTTGTGGCTTATTAAACTATGGATAATATATATTGACCCCTTGGAAAAAGTAAATATAAAAAATAAGATTTAACTGATCGAAATGAAATTGTATAATAACGTAAATAAGATAGAATATAAATTATAGATAAATATTCGAATTCCACTTATTATCTTATACTGGTATTCTAACCTAGAAATATATATTATGACTTAGGTATAATAAGTAGCTAGATCTAGTAAATAAGATTCATGAGGTCCTATCATAATATAAGCAATACTAAAAATATAAAAATAACATAAAATGAAATATAATAAAAAAATATTATTAAATATAGTAACAGACTTAAAAAAAATAATAAAAAGCGGTTATAAATTAACTACCTAAATAACCTATCTAACCTCACAAAAGTAACTCTCTTCAAACACCGGTACACAACAGTCAGATTAAAACCATGAACGTGATGCAATAAAATAACTACGCTACACTCTAAATAATAATAACTTAGATACACTCCGACTCTCTATTCAAATATACCAACCGGGTACAACACTATTACAAAACGCAGCCACCAGAACCTCAGCAGCCTGAAACCATAGACCAAACGGCACTACTTATTAAAGAATCAACAACGGGATATCCGTATAATATCCCACGTATACACAGCGGGATGCGAAAAAAAAAAATGACATCGCAGCAATAACATCTAATGATGTTTAAAATATATATATGACAATCTATGAGAAATAAATAAAAATTATCTTTATCCCAACTTTACTATTTACCCTTTAAAAAGCTATTCTCCCACAGTAAATTACAAAACTATAATATAATATTAAAAATAGAAATGGTAACGATTTGCAAAGAAGATAAAATCAACATAATTCTGAATAGAGAAAGAGGATATAGATCACATAACACTTTAGTTCCCGTTAGGCTCTAGACTAATACTATTGAGTAATATAAAATAAAATTAAACTAATTATGGGCTCACTCATCCTGATAATAACGTATCAAGTAAAATACTAAAATACGTCATATTAAGCTAATAGTACTTGACTATATAACGAATAACTATTGGCAATATAAGGTACGCATAACTAAACTACTTAAATCTATCGTATCAATGGCCATATTAAGGGTATAAATAGCATTTAAATTAGGAAAAATACCGGGGCTCTCAAAATTATCTTCTAACCTTTAAGTTGCAATACCAAGCTCCCTTCTCATAATACAGAACGAAACCGGACGCCACACTCGCGAGGGCTTTAAACCCACGTATTGACGCAATACTCTTCCCCGTCAATCTTAATTGACGCGTACGCTAGAAAGCCAGAGATCTCAGTGGATAGACTTTATGGATAATGAAAGTGTGCGTCTCAATGATGAATTTCGTTCGATAGATGGGACACGCGCCGCAGAATACGTAGTAAACTGGGAAACCACGATAGGTTTTTGTGTTCGTATTCTTTGAGATTTAAGGAATATGCACTAATTGATCAGTTACGACCGGAGTCGAATTGTTTCCACGGCTAATGAGATATATACGATTAAATTTGCTCTAATAACTCATCCCTACGCGGAGGAGCTTGGTTACATCTGGCGCTAGAGCGGAGCCACGTGATAGTTTTGACACTCTTGCAGGAGTTGGTCTTAAGATTCCGGATGGTGGGTCAATGTATGCGGAGTTAGATACTACCACGTCAGTTCAAACCTTGTCATTGGAGTCAACATCGAAGGCGTATAGATCCTGTTTTCGCGGTGATTCGGCATGGGGAGTTTATAGGATTCCACTTATAGCGTACTTTTTCATTGAAGAAAGTTGTGTCGCAATACGGTCATAGTGTGAACTACACTATATGGCCACGAAGAATGGAACATGATTAGCCATAATACTCCCTGGAGATATAGAATGACACATATCATAGTTGTGTAAAATGAATGCAGGTAAAAAATTCTCACTGTTATAATCCAAGCTGGTGTCAATGGGTTTTATTCCAATTTCTCCGCTAAACACTAAGAGTGAAAGATACAACCCGGTAAGATTAGGAATAGACTCTCCTAATGTGTAACACTAACTCATTGATTATAGGGAATACATGTATATAAAGCTCCGATATGGAAACATCATTTTAAGTTTGATCACAAACTTGTTTAACAACCACGGCAGAGAGAGGGTTGGATGGTATCGCCATGATTTATTCGATAGTGAGCATATTATGAATATAGATATACTTATAGATTCAAACTTGATCACCATCAACCCGCATAATGATTTGCAATGTCTTAAAGGTGGTTGTCCCCCATTTATTAGGGGGTTGCAGTGATATTTTGAAAATATTTACAGTATATCAGGTAAACGTAGGTCTTATATGGTGAATAGAAGCGGACGAAACATTCAAATTACCGAGGTATGAAGGTATCCTGAGGGCATTTGTTTCTGTGAACAGCTCTTCTATGTATTTATTCTCGAAAAGTTAGAATTCACATTGAACATTTGTGGGGGGCCCTCCATTCGCCGGGCCGATCGCGCATGTTTCGAAAAGTGGTTACTGCTCAATATTAAGTATGATTATTCGAAGCTCTATCAAGCAGTTATAAGAATTTAATTTTGATTGTCTTTATTTGGTATTGAAATTGATGGTCTAGCCAGGATTACAGAACGTACCAGTATATTCTTGAATGAGTACAGTAATGTAGATTAGTGTGTGATGCTTCGCAATAGTTCAATAAGCCCATGACGTTATTATTGTATGAATTGAATTGTTAAAATGGTTCTGCCATTATAATTAAATGTGAAGGGAGTCTATATTTTGAGATAAATATTGTTGGACGAAAAATTTTTACATTAATCTTATCCTCTCGAGCTGGGAGTAAGCTAGCCTATTATGAGGAGTATTTAGGGTACACATGTTATTGTCATGCATTTTTTGTTGTTGCCAGCTACTGCCTCCAGCTGATGTACCTAATAAATCATGATTGTATCTTGAAAGGGAAGGGGGCTTTGAGACTTGTACAAAAGACAATTGCCGGTAAATAAAGCAACTCGTCGCGTCATAAGTTATATACACTTTTATATAATAATAGAAAGAAAAGTGCGAGAGATCAACTAAAAAAAAATATTTAAAGAAGAAAAATAGACAAAAAAAAAACCAAAAATTAAAATACCACCCTCCCCCTAGCAACCCACGAAGCACGACCTAAAAAAAAAATTTGGAGGAAATAAGGGAACACACCACAAAACAAGCTAAAAAAATCCATCAAACCAGAAAAAAATAAGAAATCCATAGAAAGAAATAACCAAATAAACAACACAATCATAAAGAAACAACACGCGGTAAACAGACGACTTGAGGAAGGAGAGCAACCTACCGACACCGCAAAAGGTAAACAAGAAAACAGGAAAACACTGGTCACGACGGCAAGAAAAGAGCAAGGACAAGGATGCAAGTATTAAGTCGCAGCCAATACAAAAAGAACGGATCACCCCAAGTGAACAGATTCCAAACAGGGACCGAATTAACCTGTATAACGGGAGTACGAGGCAACAAGAAAAAGGCAAAGCAACTGAACAAAGCCCAGCGGGAGAAGCAACCGAGGGAGGTGAGGCTTCCAAGACATCACATGGTGAGGCCAAGAATGCTTAAGTGTTTTTAAATTTCAATTTTATGGTGGGGAGGAGAAGAGGTGGAGAGGAGAAGGGAGAGAGGAAGAAGTTAGCGGCAAAGAGGTGAACGCACAAGAGACGTGGGGACCTCACGAGAAGACCGACCAATGCGCAAGAGTGAAGAAAAGCGGGAGCGAGAGGAAATCAGAGACAAACGAGGGAGCACGAAGGAAGAGGGGGAAGAGGAAGAGGAGCATGCGGCAGAGAGGAAAATTAGACAGCGGAGGGGAGCGGTGCAAAAAGTCCGACCCGATCCACCTCTTGCAAAATCCGGTACGCGGAGCCGACCGGCAAAATGTTACGCGGCCGACGCCGACCCGACGCCACCGGGGAAAAGGCCGACTCCGACCGACACCGACTCCACGCGGGAAAAGTACCGACGCGGAAAATTACCACGACGGCGACTCCGACCCAACCTTGCAAAATACCCGACGCCTGCCGATCGGACCGACCCACCCGTTGCAAAGTTGCCGACGACCCAACCGCTTGCAAAACACGACTCCCCGACTCCGACCCGACGCCACCCGGGTAGAATTGGGCACTAAGAAGTAGCGGTTGATAAAGGAATAAATTTGATGAACAGAACCTGAGGAACATGACAATGATAAAAGGAGGAAGAGGTGTGTCCAGCACAAAATGCTGGAAAGGAACCGGCTGGATAAGAAAACTAGGCCAAGGAAGAGCAAAGCGAAGGAGGAATTCCAAAGGAAGAGCTAAAGAGTAGGACGCTTGGTCAACCCGGTCAAAAAGCCGAAGATTGAGGCAACGGTACACACAAGACGCCCACTTGCCCGGAAGGGCAAAGACCATAGCTTTAGGAGATTAGGAACGTTCGAAGCCATACTGACGCATCTTGAAAGAAGAATGCAGCTATATGACGAGCATTGAGAGGCGGAGAGTGGTCAAGATTAGATTAGAATACAAGTTTAGGCAATAGTGATATTAAAGGATAAGGCTTCCCTTTTTTTGGACTTGGGTGAATAAAAGCAACGCTTCCAGATGAGTAAATATGTGCGAGGCCAGGAGAGTTGAACGAGACAGCGCCCAGCTCAAAGCACACTCCCCAACAAACGAGCGGTAATGCCATCTGGCACTGGCTCGGAGTTTCATTGATCTCATATCTCATGTACCCGATCCATGAGTAATGACAGGTTAGAGAACATTGGACACATGAAGGGGATGGAGACAGAGGAGGGAGCGGATCGCCAAGGTGGAATTCGATAAAAAAAGAAGAACCAATAGAGGATTAGCCTTTCAGAAGGAGTTGTAGCCACAGATGCATCGATAGAGGGAAAATTACAGAAGGTTATTGGAGATGTTTTGGCAAAAGGTCAGAATTTTTATCAAAAAGATCAAAGGGCAGCACACATCCTTTTAGTGTAAGAACGCTTGAACCAGCTCGAATAATCCTGCATGATTCGGGCGAGCGAAAATTATTAGAGAATTATAGAAGAGAAGTTCTTGCCAAGCCTTTACAATGTAGCTCTGAATGGCAAGAGCAACAAGAGTCATCGAACCAGATTATGAGCGAAAATGATTAGTGGAAGATGGAATGAACTTGTTCATCCGTGATCACGGCGCCTACTTTTCAGCAGAAGCAGAGGCGTTTTCAAGCCCAAACAGAATTCATTCCAGCGATAGTTGCAAAAAAAAAAAAAAAGCGACGAAATGATGTCCCCCAATTAGCACGATTAAAGTGTCAGAAATATATATAGATATTATAATATATATTATATAATATTTATATATATATATATATATATATTTATATATATATATATATATCATAATAATATTTTATATATATAATATTGATATATTTTTATATTATATATATATTATATATATAGTGATATATATATATAATATATATATAATATATATATAATATATATATGATTATTAATATATATATTATATATATATTTATAATAAATATTAATATATAATATTATTATATCATATTATATATATATATATAATATATATATAATATATATGCTATATATAATATATATATAATTAGTATATAGTATATATAAATATATATATCCAGTCATTTCTTTTTCCAATTTTATTTTATTTTTCGAAATTTGTGGGAAACTGGTGCGGTGGCGGTGCTTCAAAGGCCTGCACCCACGCTCCGCACGCACGCCCGTTAATTTTTCCAGTGCTCCGCACGCACCGCACTTTTATTTTTCTTCGCTCACCGCACCGCACAAGGTCCCTAATTTTTGATGCGCAACCGCACCGCACGCACCAAATGACGCCCAACGCACCGCCTCGCACCCGGTGCGTTTGGCCAACCTAGATGAAAACTATGGTATTGAATAAGTCGTAGAACTAAGGTCATATCTTCATGATTAAGACTTGTGGTGTAAAGATGATAAAGTGAAAAGTATGCCTATTGAGTTGCGTGATATGAAGAAAGGCGTGAATGGCAGGTTTTTAGTGTTTAGTCATGCAAGGATTGATGATGAGTCATCGTGACATATCATTTTTCTACTTAACATATAGAGTAATATATATATATAGATAAAATATATATATATTAAATATATATATATATAATATATATTATATCTATTATATATAATATATATATATAAATAATATGATGACTGTCGGCACAGGACTTCACGCCGACCAAGGAAGATAATAACAGGAAAGTGATAGTTAATACCGATAAGATAAAGGACGTTTGTTCTCCAATAACAGAAAGCGTAAAAGGGTAATTGAATAGGTTGGGATAGATAACTGATCCTACTTTTATCAATGTAAGTCAATGTACATCGCTTAGACGGGCTTTCATATTTGGTTTTCTTTCCTAGTAATATCTTTCGTGTGTGAGGGTGCTAATCCTATCACACCGCTCGCAAGTATATTATAGTAGATATAATATAAAATATAATATATATAGTAATAATATATAATAAATACAATATATGATATATAATATATATATATATAATAATATATAATTATATAATATTATTATATACCTTTTCAATTTTCTTTCCATGGCCAATGGGTGGTACCAACTGTCCACGGGAAAAGAATTATCAGAAAACGTGAAATAAGTGAGAAACGAGCATAGCCCCCTCCGCCCTTGATGACATCTTCGAGAGTCACCTTAAGGAGAGCCGTCGGGTAAAGAAAAATCAGGGATTACCAGACCGCGGAACCTCATGGTGGTATCTCGCTCAATGTAAGTTCATGCGTTGGTCAGAACAATACCCTTCACAAACCAGAATCACGGCGTCTATTGCACACGGTAGTTGCTTTTCCATCATGCCAAAGTCTCCTTTCCGCTCAGAACAATGTAAGTATTCTGACCAATTCACTTTTTCGTTCGGTTCCCACGTCGTCCAGCACCTCACCACTAAATCGCTAACAAACCGCGATCGTCCTTGCTTTTTCATAGATCAAACCATGTTTATAGGTACTAGGATCTAACTCTTCTTCCAGAACATAGCTCGCTAAATACATTAACACAGTAACAAATACCCCATGCACTTAGCAGCATCTCAGAGACTTAGTCCCTTTCATCCACCAACGATTTAATTGCACCAGCCACCTTCCTGCCGATCACAACTTTCCTACTGCATCCTGCATCATCCGTTCTCCTTTTCATCAACTATTTTTAATATTTAAACTCGCCGCTTTCCAGCGCTCGCCATCTACAACGAACTCCCACGGAGGATTGTCCTAACTCTTCACAACCGATTAACTTACCTATTATCTTACTTTACTCAAACGCCCTCTTTTTACACACCCTTCCAAATCCTACAATCCTCTCCTCAGATAGAAACGCAAAACACAAATCTCTCCATCAACTCCATAAACTCTTCATTCTCCTCATCTGACACATCCCTGAACCAACTCTATCTTCATAAGTCATCATATATAAGATTAGATAGCAAGAGACATAAAATCCTGCCTCTACGCGCTTTAATACTAACCAGATACTTAAAGGGGACGACTTTTAATTTTTACAAACCGCTTCACTAAAGTCATACATACTTTGATCCATCAGAGCTTCCCTAACGCCCGGCTAATGCTAACACTTGCACATAGAGCCCGATTGAAGGCCAGAGTATATCATTTATACTTCGCCCGTCAAATCCATAGAAAAATTAAAATGCAAGTTTGATTCTCTCCTACTCATTTTACCAATCACTTGTTTACAATGTAAGATTTGATTCACACATCCTCTAGTATTTAAACGCACTTGTTCTCGTCAGCAATCAGTCCCTTCATTTCTCGACTCACTCCTTTCGACCAAAATAAGCATATTCTTGGATTCAACACACTTAATTTAATTCCCTATAATGCTACAAGTACTTACCCCTTACCCTTTTAAGGTGTACGTTAGTTTGCTCTCTCCCTCTGACTAATGCCCCGGTAAACGCATTTTCACAACTTCAATTCGAATTCACACCATCTCGTCAAATATATATATATATTATGAGTATATATATATATATATAAATATTATATAATATATATATATAAATATATATATAATTTATATATAAGATTTTCTTTGGTGCAGGGTACTATAGTTTTACTG
>JABUQX010064612.1:0-45000 GCA_015478945.1 Trachelipus rathkii
ACAAATCTAACTCCTAAGCACGCATAAATGAGAGATTATTAAATATGATAATTAAACAATTATTTTATTTCGAGCAGGGACTTCTAAATAATTTAATAGCATACGAACACGAAAGCTTGGTTGTCTAATTATTTTTATATTATTAGTATTATATTTCGTAATATCATAATAAGTTTTTCATATTACTTTTAATTATAAAATTAATTATTAGAATTAATTATTAACTTTATAACATTTGTAAATTATGTATGAATATAGTATTAATATAAATATATTTTATTATTTATACTATATAATTTTAATATTTTTAAAACAGTCTCAACAAGTCTTTCATGCTCTTCAGCGTATAACTGCCTACCCTTGGACATATCTGTATTGAAATAATTCTAAAGTTTATAAAGAATATATGGTATGTTTTTGGTATTAGTTTTTAGATATATATGTATACTTAGTGAATTGCTTAAATTCCATTCTACTTAATTTGAGAATATTGCCGACTGGAAAGCGCAAGAACTCATTATACCCTTAGGTTACAAACATCGTTTTTAGTGTATCAGCTATTAAAACGATATATCATGTATTTGCTTACCACGCGTGAATATTATGAGATACTATTTGGTGCCATTGTGAAAATTCTGTATTTTCTGTGACCACTTATTGTAATTATTCTTATTTAATATTTGCCATAATACTGTAAAATAAATAATAAAAAAAGAAAAAAAAATTAAAAAAAATAATAATCATTATTCTCAATTAATCATCATTTAGAGTTGAGGAGGAATAAGGAATACATTTTTGGAAATAGTATAATAATTAATTGTTAGGAAAATTATAGTAAAATAAAATAAATAATAGAATATAAATTAAATAATAAGATTATGTTAAGGCTAAATTATTTTATTTAATTTAAGGAACAAAAGGAGATGATGTAGTGTAGTATATATATATTAATATTATATAATAGTGATTAATTTTAATTATATAATATTAGTATATATATATTTAATTATATATATATTATATGTATTTATATATTATATTTAATATAATTATATTATATATTTATAATATTATTATTATATTATTGATATAATATATTAAAAAAAAATTTTGTTTAATTAAATATATTTATATATTATAGTTTACGCTTGTAATTAAAAGTGGTGAGCACATTATGATATTATTTCGGCTAAATAAAAATCGATGCGTGGTAGTGGAATCCCAACGGGATGTGACGTTTGTCCATTATTAACTTTCCGCTGGGGAGGAGTTGTAGGCGGTAGGATTACCGCAGACCTACGTATACCCTATAATATGTAAGACAATATTATAAGTGACGGGGATTTACCTTGATAGACCTTCTCCCGGAGATTAGGGGAATTATTGTAGTCTACCGTATTCGTACTGTAAGTTCCCAGGAAGGCCGAGGAGACCTCCGAACTACTCTGTTCAATTATTTTATTATATTTCTTTCTTGGATGTCGAATATATATATATTAATGATTATTTATATTTATTTATCTCCTTTGGGAGTACTGGTGCTATTAACGTAAATAAATAGATTAAAGACTAAAATTTTTATTAAGAATAGACACTTTATTTCTAATTTTAACGAAGTAACCAATAAAGTTAAGAGTCTGTAAATATTATGAGGCTATTGCTAATTCATAATCTTACTATATAAATTAGATTATTATACAATATTAATTTATTTTTTTATATTTATTTATATTTTATTTTTACTATTTTTCAAAACTTTTATTCTAAAAATTTTTATTTACGCAGGATTTCGCAAAAATTTGTATTCCTTTTTTCGGCTGTTAGTAAGCGCTATTTTAGTTATTTGAGATATTTTTTATGTAGTTTGAAGTTCCTACTTCAAAATTTAGGAAAATTTCATATAAAGTAACTTTGTTAAAGCTTTATTAAAATTGTTGACCATAGATATTACCAGCAATGTATTATCACTTTTTCAAGCTGTAAGGCTATATAGTTATAGTGGTTATTCTTTAGAGATATATGAAGATATTGATAGGCTTTATTAACCAATAATTATTATCTATCAGCATTAATAACAAGTAGTATTATTATTTTTTTATATTATTTTTATTTGGTAGATTATAGGGATGCTATATTGATTATATAGACTTAAATACTTATTTGTTAAGTGTTAACCGGACTTGCTTTCTTTAAATGCTATTTATAGTTTTAAAATATATTAATATATTATCTTCAAACTGATAATGTCCCCATTATTTTGCTCTATTATTATTATTAATTATCCCTCCATCATATTACAGAAAATTATTAATATATATATATTGGATTAGAGTAGAGAGGGAAAGAGAGATAGATGAAGAGAGAGAGATGAGAGACAGAATTTTCTGTTTTCTCAAAATTTCAACCTGACTCACATTGATTTATAATATTTAATGTTTCTATCCACATTTTCATTTATATATACCTTAAGATATTATACAGTGCCATATATTTAATATATATATATCGTAATATAATATTAATTATATATTCATGTTATTAATAATAATATATTATTTATTAATATTTAGACCATCCATAATTATAAATTAATATATTTACAATAATCTTCTTATTACTTGACTGGTAACACTTGCACGAAATAGATCCTAAAATATATAAATTTCAATTTGAGTCTACAATGTGTCAACTAAAACTACACAAGAGGCAATCCAAATGCTGATAATTAAAATTTATTATATAATTTGTTTATCTAATTGATTCACATGAATGTATTTACAGTATATTCTTTTATTCAATAAAATATTTTAATCTAACTTATTATTAATTAAGTCTATAGTTCTAATTATTTCAATATGCAATTTGTTTAAATCTGAACACAGGTGAAGATCTAACAAGAAAATTTAAATATAATATTAACAGATAAATATATACATAGAGATATTAATTGATTATTAACATATTTAAAATTAATTTTGATTAATTTCATGACTAACAAACCTCTAATCTGTGTGATCGCCAGCACAAAGTTTGTCTGTAGAACCACTCGATAAAAAATTGTTTATTTCAAAGTATTTATAAATGTAGCATAAAGAGGATCTAAATACTCAGATTCTGGTATTTAAGGCTTATTGGTTGCACTATTCTTATAATTCATTGGTATGTCAGTAGATCTTACTAATAAAATTTATTATTACAAGTTATTATTATTACATTAGCTTTTTAAAAATTTTGTAGCATTTTATTTGGATAAAATTATAATAGCTATCTCGCTTCGATAGTTGTATTAATGGTCGTATAATTGCACATTACTGCAAACTGGCAACAATGTTTAGTTAATGCATTTGTCCACCTATATATTTTTATTTTTAATAACTTCAGATTTTAGACACAACCTATTTATATATTTATAATTCGCTAGTTTTTATAAAATGATTTAATTCACACATTATTATAATGGTCTCTTTTTTTCAGAGCAGTGGACTGCTAAATTAAATAAATAAAAAGGATGTTCGTCTTTTATAATAAAATTCAAATATAAGTATTATTTAACACAATATATATTTTTGTAGTGAAAAATGAAATTTAAATATTCAAAATTGGTTTTATACAGTGGAGTTCGCTTAAAGGTAGGTTTTAACCTTTTATAATATCTTTTATAGTATCTTCTTCAAAGTAAATCTATGCGCACGCTACCTTGACTACAGCAATTCTGTTGGCGAGAATAGATTTCTACCTTGTTCTAGACCTTTCCGCACTCACTCGACGATGTCCATTCATCTCCGAACGTATTGATGATCAATGCATCGACCTTGCTTGTCTCGTACGTCGATCTTCCCGTGCATTCCCTCTGATATCATATTAATTACTAAATCACTCTCACCTTGTATATGTATACTTTAAATAATACTTCGTATATAATTTCTATTTATTTTCATTTACTTATATTATTATTTAACATGACGCATTATTCGTTTAAAAATGCTATAACTTATAATACATCAAATAAATTATTACTTACTTTTTACGTAGTTTTTGTAAAGAACCTTAAAACCTTAAATACAAATTACTTCCATTCTTTTATCACGATTTACGTAACTATGTTTATATTATAGGAATATTATTTAATGCGTGCTTTTTTGATATATTGGATAATAGCTATAACTCAATCCTACGTATATTAGCTCTATTTTTTACTATTATATTATTATCAAAAAAACGTATTTTTACTACTTTACAATATTGACTTATATAGCTTAAACAAGCTTCAAGATCGTTGGAATACAAATTTTGCCACACTTACGAATAATAGTATAATGTCACAATAACTATCCTATCTCATTTCAGAAAATGAGTAACTCTTCTGAAAATAGAATAGCACCGCATTACTGCGTAGGCTTCTCGCAGGCTTCATTTTCTCATCTGCTTTATTGCACACATGATTTTATTTATTTATTCGCGAAGGGATGTCGCACAAACTATAAGCACACAACAAGCTTAGGAGATTTCGGTGGTAGATGTGCACGGTAACCAGACACAAATTTTCAGGCTTCTTGTACAATGTGCCTTGATACTCTTCTTGCTTTGAATAGTCTACTAAATAAGGAACATATTCTCCACAACACTCATAGAGCAAAGTGCAAGCAAGAAGTTTAAAATTTATTTTCAAAGTGTACAATAGTGAATATATGGTGATCAACAAATTGAATATCCAGGCTAACGGTTTACTTGTACCTGAATATTTACATTGAGCAAGTAGAATACGACTTTTTCCGGAAGTAGGCTTTCTTCCATATGCTAGAAGCTTTGTGGCGATTATCTTTAATGCTTCTTAAAACTTTTCTGAAGGACGTAATTGAAGCAACTTATTGAGAGAGAGATAATGTCAAATTCTGTAGGAGAATATGTCCTAGTAGTGCTATTCTATCAACTTCTTATTGACAATATTTGAATTACAGTATGTACTAATCTTTCTCTCAATATCTTGTTAGAACTTTTCCTGCAACCCTTTCACTAATTCACTAAAACTCGCGCGAACTAAGCAAAGTGCACTTTTATATTTTTACGATTTTTTGCTTGCTTGATTTTTACAGTTAAAGATGCTATATATACTAGTTAGATTTGAGAGAATCCCCTATTATAAATCAACTAGCTTTGTATAATGGTAAGTAATAATCGACATGGTATTATGATATAAAGGGTAGAGATTTTCTCATATAGTTACAACCTGGTATAGTCTTTTTTTTAACCCTTCAGCTCATCATTAAAGTTTTATATTGATGTTGAGATAAAGGAATCCTAGTGTGAAGAAGAAATTAGTTATTATGAGATTCTTAGCTTATAACGGAATATTAATCCAATAATTGATAACATAAGGTGGGCTGGATTAAAAATTCTTTTCGAGTTTTGCAATTTGGTCATGAGTTGATTGAGAGTCATGTTCACAGAGTCACAATTTTATAACTTTGTCAGTTTTAAAAAATCGTTTGTTTCCCGAGACTTAAATTATTTTCTATGGAGAAGAGATTTACTTCAAAGCCAGACTTAGCCCAGTACTTCATATAGAGAATTACACAATAATCAGGATTTGTGACTCGCTGTACATGTCGTTGCATCTCCACTGACTCGTACGGCAATCTATTCATAGGATATTTTACTAGAAATTTTAGGATACACTCGGACTAAAAACTCTTCTCTCTCCAAACATACACAGACTCCCGAAAATTAGCAGCAACGCACACACACCGAGGCTCGTCCTTATACGAATAGTAGAGTGATTATTAAATTATGATATTCAAGACAATTATTATTATTATTGTTTCTGAAGATTTTAATAAAAAAAAAAGGATAAAGTTTCACCCCAGGACGATCATCGGGCTCAATAGTTCAATTCCTCTAACACTAATTTGTGCCATTTCCACGCTACATTGAAAAACAGATTTTCTTAACTATCGTTATGTTATTCAGACTCTTGTTAAAAGATGTTCATAATGGATTAACAAAGTTTGTATATCTTTTCCGTTTGTAAAATTATCTACATTCACTCAACTTACAGAGTTACGGAACGAACACTATCTTATGGCTACACTAATGTAGTATCTCCACAACGTGATCTGTTTCAAATCTATTTCCAGACATATGTAACATACAAATTTTATCTATCATCGACAGTTGATTTATATGTATAACATTTTTATTGAATTAATAATACATACAGCTCGAACAACAACAAATCCAATTGGTACAATTTACTTTAATAACGACTTTGATTATAAACATTAGCTATAAAGTTGCCCATCACATTTTGTTTAGCACCCTGTGGTGAACAGACTGCTAAGTCACAGACCTATATTATCTGTCAAGTATATCTCGTCAGTTCGACAATTCCAATTAATTGTTGATGGCAATCGGCTAGTAACATACGTGATGTGTCTTACGTAACTGTTGGAATATATATCAGAATGTTGCACGCAACAAGTATATGGAATTCTGCAGATGATGGACATCCAGGACTTTTTTATTTTAGATATGAGAATAACCTTTGATAATTTTGGCATTGCGGTAAATCTTAATCCGATTTTAATTTAATATAACGCAGAGATGATAGGCAAAGTCGAGGTGGGGTGCAACGTTAGACATACGATGTGGTGTGCTTGGAGTGGAGAGGATGTGAGAGACGGGAAATAAGCAGAGTTGCAAATTCTGAAAGGAGTGATTTGTGGCACAGAGCTATGCTGGATTTTGTTTGTGAGAACTAGAAATTCTAATGGTAAATTTAAGTTGAGAAGATCAAGGTTTGGTGCTGGCGTAAACATATGGGTCCATTCCTGAGGTGTGATTGGGTTTGTAGGAGAATTGTGTGATTTCTAAGGAATAATTGTGACATTGTGTTTGGATGGGGTGAGTAGAGGCTTCAGATTGATGGGGTTGAGCGACGTGAATGGTTAGATATGTGATCGAAAAAGAGATGGTATTACAGATGCAATTTTAATTGCGGAAGAAAATGAGAATAGTAGCAAGGTGATTGATTTCTGTGAGGAGAGAAGTGTGTGCGTGTAAGTAATACATTCTTTGAGTACAAGAGTATTCAATAGTATACGGAGCTGGGTGTAGTAGGTTAAGATTGTTTCGAGTGAAAAGAATGATTGATTTTTTGCGTTTCGTAAAGATGTCCAACTGCTATGTTCTTGCATGAGTGTAACGGTTTGTTCAATTGGTGTTTAATGTAATAGTAGTCGAAACTTGATTGTGGAATAAGAGGTATAGATCTATAGGTAAATATGTTTCAGATTTTCAATCTTAGGGGCCTGTTAGGTGTGAAAATGTTTGATAATTAACGATGGAATTTTACGTGTTTGTGAGTTTTGCTGTGGTGTGAAGAAAGGTGTAAATGAGAGAATAAACGGGAATTGTAATTTAAGGATGGTTTTGCTGCAAGTGGACGTATTAGGATGGTATTTGAAGTATGTAGGTTTGTTCTAAGTGGGATAAGTGATGTGTGTGAAGTGTGCTGGAATCATACCGGTCTAGGCATAGCCAACCACGCCACACAAGACTGTGGAACAGAGGATTAAAGTAAAAGGAAGATGAAAGAATACTGAGATAGAAGAGAGAGAAATCAGAAAGTTCTAATGAGAGACAGACATGAAAGTGTCCTCATAAGACTATTACGGAGAGTTAAATGTTAGGTGGTGTTTTGTTGTAATTTTGATGCCCGAGGAACTCTTGTCGCCAAGGATGAACTAAGCACTCGTTACATTGCTACGTTATGAATTATTCTAACTACTGGTAGTTGGGTTCTTCGATACAGCAGTCTCATATTGTAAGAAGACCGTATATTGGAGTTGGATTTTATTTATTTTTTCGAAACGTTTTTGGGAAGCTTGAGTAGTCTTGCTCCAAGTAGTTGCCTTACGAAAGATAAAATTAAGAAATCGGTTTATTCATGTTTTACCAAGGGTATGAAGGGATGGCTAGTGTGTGCTTACAGGAACCTTCGTGTCTTTACCGGTGTGACATGTCAGGTTCTTTTCTGGATTAACTCTCGGAATCTATAGTTTATTATCCTTTGTTTCCATGATGTAAATAGTTGTCGTCTATCAAAACTAAACTCACACTATAACTTCGGCGACAGACTGTTTATTTCACTATTAATTAATATTATAGGTTTTTTATTAAATTTATATTAGATATTTAGAATTTTATTTTTTGTTATGGATAATCAGAACAAATACACACCATCAGATCATGTGTTGCACCTTATTTTTAGTGATATAAAAATTCATAATAACTACTCTACTTTAATAGAAGTAAGATATAAATTTGTCTTTTTTGTTATTATGTATCCGCGGCATTGTAAATGATTTTATAATAAGATCATCTGTCTTACATTTTATATGTTTTATGTAAAGATCTTCGGCTATTAACTTAAGATTTATAATGATTAAGTCAATCAAAGTTACTAGTTAATTATATTATAAATTAATAGTGAAGTAAATATACGATTTTTCGCATCTGGCAGTAGGGGTAGGTGGCTTTAGGTATTTGGATGTATGAGTTGTATACTTATAAAAATTTGTATACGGTGTATTGGAATCTGGGCTATTGGGAAAATATTTAATTGATTATTGTCGTTCAATGAATTGGAGAGTAGCGGGTTAGACGACGAATATTGTATTGTCTTGAGATATCCTGTTCTGTTTCTATGCTAATTAATTCAGATTATGCGAGTATAGAAAAGGCCTCAGAGCTGGATTTGATATTATATTAATACTGTTATGTCATATCTAATATAATACGTGACTTCCAATTTCTAGTTATCGTAGTCTATTTGAGGGAGGTCGTAACATTTCATCTATAGTACTGATTGGTATGGTAGAGTAACAGTGTCTTTAACTTTGAGGACTAATATAAGAGTACGTACCTAGATACTCAAAGATGTTCTAATATGATGCTGCTCGATGTATTCTACTCATCTTTTATATTTATGATCAATTAATAATAATATAGAAGATTAATATATTAGATTATAGTTAGGTTTTGTGTTGCGTTGTGTTAAATGTTAAAGAATTATAATTGTTAGGATATTAGCGATGGATAAGCTTATCGAGTATTGATAGTGCTTCTTTGATATTATAATGGATATTCTATGCTAGCGATATTACTATGATATGAATGTATGATAATTAAGGTCATAGTGCTAACGTCAGCGCGAATCTCAATGTAATGGATCGTATTTTAAATGATTCCGACTGCTGATATTTTATGAGCTATTCTTACTATTTTGTTATGTTCTATTTTAGGTAATGTCCAATTGTAATAAGTAATTAGTTGTTGTTCTAGC
This sequence comes from Trachelipus rathkii, assembly GCA_015478945.1. Taxonomy (NCBI): domain Eukaryota; kingdom Metazoa; phylum Arthropoda; class Malacostraca; order Isopoda; family Trachelipodidae; genus Trachelipus; species Trachelipus rathkii. Next base: position 9,344 of record JABUQX010064612.1, read on the forward strand.
TACGTAATGCTTCTATCGGTTTCTACTGCAACTTCTATCTGTGATCGAATTCAGAATATTAAAAAATATTTCGCATTGATTTATATTTATGTTCTAAATTATTAATGATAAGATATTTACAAATACATAGCAATTGATTTTTTATGCTTTATAGCTTACTCATTATGAATATAACAATGATAACTATATATATTTATTCATATAGTGTTGAGATTAGCATTTTTTTGAATGAGTGAGGATGTAAGATATATCGTGTATTCAATCGTTGCTACTTAATATTCTAGGTATATTACCAAAACTGTGATAAAAAAAAAGAGACATGAATAAGATTGGAAACAAAATTAGCAGATATATATTATTTAAGTAATTAAAGATAAATGGTATTATTATTAAGTTATAGTATATTTATATATAGTATATTTATATTATAAGTTAATTAAGTTTATTATATATAATTAATATTGATATAATTAATATTATATTTTTAGACTTTATTTAATGATAGTGACTGATTGTGCCATGATAGCGTTAATAATTAATTGTTATATTATCCACCATACTATGTTTTGCTTGCTACAGTACTTGCGTTAGAAAACGGTTCGTACTGAATTAGCTACATATAATCTCAACCAAAGGTTGTATAGAAAATCATTTTATGCATAATCTAGTGTAGAAAGTGAAAATTCCAACTACTCTGTTCCTTTTTCCCTTTACTACATATCACACATCTCTTAATTATATTAGAAGATTATCTGTGATTAACGTTTTCGGCAGTCAGATATAATATATCACAACGTCCATGAATATTGTTATTCACGTGACTATATTACAGTTAGTCATAGACCATATCAGCTAATTGTCAAAGTCTATGCGCTAATGTTAGAGGCTGAAATCTCTTGCCAGTAGTAGGGCTAACAGGTCAGCAAGCATTTTTTCACTGAAGCCACCGTTTACTAGACTTTATTATTATAGTTTCATTATTTAATGTAACTACCCACGTTCTTCTAGCTTCGTCCAAACTCACATTCCTCTCCTTCAGTGATTCAATCGAGGGATCACTCAATTAATGCTTATTTTACGAAGCTCTTCATTGTTACAGTACTAAGTTATATTCAATTTTTATCACCACAATTACTATTACACAACAAACTACATTCGCTTATACTCAATTACTCGACTGATCATTTACCATCTCTATTTACACATTGACCTAAATCCAATCTCAAATGAGTATATTGATTTATACTTTCAATTTATATTCTCATCAATATTGATTTAATCTTAGTCTCGCACATCACAACACTCCTACGAGCTCCACTAATTAGGGCTGTTTACTTAGTAGCCTTCATATTCTATGATATGCAATTCTTGCTCAACAAACCTACGAAGGTTATCAACCATTATATTATTAATATCATTAGTTTTATAGTATTGATAATTAATTTACGTCCACATATAGCTGAACACATTATGTATTTTATTAGTTATATATAATATTCTTAAATATATACTTCCTATTATCAGAACATAGATTTCTAACTATCATATTCATATTTAAAACAGGTTAACAAATTCTCTTCATATAAAGACGGCACTATACGCGTTATTACTACTCTAATGACTTAGTCCCTTTACACCATCAGTCAACTTTACATATGAATTTATTTTCACACAACTCACATTCCTACATTCACATCATTTTCCTTGTACATAATACTAATGAACAATTCATTTCCAGTGTCTCATATTTTTCACTTACAACATGATATCACTTACTAAATTAATTTAACTCAGATCACTTATGTTGCAGTGCGTTCACTTCTATACCAATGTCATCAGACTTTCAAACGCGAGACCGTTCCATCATTCTCACTAATACGCATAATATATCTAACTCTTATTCTTTCGTTTACTTATTTCAAAATTACTCTCTTTTACACATTCACACCCTGCATAAATCCCTCACTAATCTCAAAATTTAACTTCTTTATCACATATAAGTACTCACTTTTATACTTATCTAGATTACGTCACATTTACAATTATAATAGTTTACTATTTTAATGAATAGCTTATTGGAATCTTAAATGAATTATAACTTTATTTTTTTTATTAATGACTTATATAAATTTGTTAAATTTGTAGCTATAGATTAATATGTATATTAGTCAATTATCATACGTTTGATTATTCGATGTTAGCCTGTAAAGATTTTTGGCTAGGATCTTTTTAATGGTATCGATTTAAAACGAAAATTATTTATTTAAGGCCTATTTATGCAATATTATCTCGCTATCATATAACAATTTTTGAAAATAAAAAACTACAATACACATTTTTAAGAACTTCTTAAGCAGAAATAAATATAATGTAACAATGGTACACTATCATTTCCATATGATTCAGGAATATGTTTTATGTGACAAGGGACAGGTTTCGGGAAGGACTGTACACCAGATGTGTTAAAATCGAAACGTAGTAGTAGAACATTAAGTTTAATGTAAAAACTTGGTGTTATTCATATTCCTCTAGTATTCACACACAAAACAAAATCTTATTTCTTACAATTATGCGTGTTAGTGGTGGGTATAGAAAGATATGTTTTTTTAAAAAAGGTGCGTCTGTATATTACATAATACCATCGCTTGACATGATCTCGTTAAGAAATAGATCCTTTGCTGTAGCAGAGAATATAATCAGCCCTATAGCATTTAGGTGTAATATAGAAGATGTTGACCACATAATCACATAGAACGCAAGCCTACATAAGCTAAATATTCCTAATACTCTACATAAGAGTTCCAGCACATTATAGATCGTACAAGGGTTGAATATTGCATTGAACATGATTCTTCTATATAACAAGCACAAAGAGTAATCTTTTCATATCTTATTTACCATACTTTTGTGATTTAGTAAAGAAAGAAATAAATAATATATAAGCAGACTTACAAGTGAAATATTGACGAAGCCACTAGGTAACGATATATTCTAAAAAGATAAATGATTTTACTTATTCTCTATTTTTTATATTAATATTAATATCAAATTTATACATAATATTATATATTATATTATTCATATATAAAGGATAATCATAATTATAGTACATATTATTGTGCTATTTACTTATTGAAACTTCCATGATAAAAGAAATTATTTTCACGTTTTGGGGATTCATTATATATTTTTATTACTTTTGTGATTAATATTGAGGATTAGTATATGAGTTCAGTGTAATCATCGAGGGCTTACATTTTATATATTTTACTCACAAAATATTTGAATAAAAAGATTCTATATAAATAATTAAGTTAAATCCTTAAAAAAATATTATAATATATTATATATAATATATAATATACACAATTTTAGATGTATTTTGTGAACTTCGTTTTAAGGACAAAAGATAGAGATCATTATTTTTATCATCATCTTTTATTTTACAATTCTCGATATTTATTATATTTTATGATTTTCTTTTTTCCTAACATTCTGAAGCTTAATTATTTCAATGCTTTTGCAAGTTTTGAAGAGTGAAATAGATCTGAAATTAAAAATTATAATGTAGTGTAAGTTTGAGAAACCTCAACAGATATTATTAAGATTATATTTATTACATAAAAATAACGTTTTGCACTATGGTTACTGGCTAGGCTGAACGAAGTCTCTTTGATGAGAGGGTATATTTAGTTTTTATATCTAAATTTAGTTTCTGATTAGGTGAACACAACAATAAAAAATTTTCATTTCATCTTTGGGAACCCCTAAACCTAAGTATGATCTGCACTATTCTTATTTTTACATACAATGATTATTTATAACATTTAATTTCTAAGATAATGTTGTGGATTTTTTGTATTATTTTAGAATATATTATATTATTATTTAAAAATATTTTATATTTATGTTTTATCAAAATATTTATAATAGAAAAAGAACTAGAACGTATATTAATTTAAAATAGAGAGAGGATAAACTCAAAATTCTATAAAATTATTTTCCCAAAGACCGGGGGATCCAGGGTAATTCGGATATCTAGGGATAGCCTAATTACAATATATAATCTGATCCGGGGATTATACTCAACTCAATATTCTCCAATTATCTCGGAGATGGCCATCAGCTATTTTCCTCAATTTATCAAAGAATTTCTATGTTCGCGTATACAGCTAATATATTCAAATATAGTTGCGTATTTGTGAATTTTCCGATTATTTTGTCGATTATTTTCGTCGATAATCGACAATTTTTGTCGTTTATATATTAAAAGTTATTTTTTTTTGTATAAACTAAAGAAGCTAAATGTTATGAATGAAAAAGGACTTTAGGGATATTTGGCTGGATCTCAAGCCGGGGTAGACGTTAACCTCTGTCCATTACTATGTCGGCTCGAAGCTCACTTAATTAATAAATATAAAATAAATAAAAAAAAAATTAAAACAAAATAACATGATTATCCTATAATATAAATAGCAACTAATTTTATGGCATAAACTTATTTTTAAACATCTTCTTCTAATTTGGAGTTTTAAGTAACCGCGTTCAAGCAGTGAATTTGGTATGGTCTTAATTTGATTTTATTTCGTCGAATAATTTCGATTTTTCTGATATTTATTTTATTATTACATACCTTTTTAATATGGAAAGTTTATAATGATATATTATATAATATATAGTTATAATAATATATATAATGTATATATATTATATTTATATATTAATATATAGTTAATTATAGTATATATATTTAACTAATAATAAGTAATATATATTTAATAGTATTATATTAATATATTATATAATATATAATATATTGATATAATAATATTATATTATTAGTAATTAATATATAATTATTATATATATATATATATTTATATATTAATTATAAATTATTATAATATTTGATTCTGTACTTATAATATATTTAATATTATATTTATTTATCTAGAGCTATGCTTTCTCGAGAACCCTACAATGATTAGTCTGCATACACAGGTAAGCCCTTCTCTTCTCTCATACAATATTTATGTTAGAGTACATTTTACTCCACTTTTATACTTTACCCTCCTATTTTAATAAGGTTATGTATATTATCTTAGTCCAACTATTCGTCCTATCACTATAACTTGTTTTACACTCACCATTATATTCAATAAGATGAAGGTTGCTAGCGTTCAGGGCCTAAAATTAATTAATTCCTCTATTTGATCAACGAATGAATTATTAATTAAGCAACTGCTTTACAAATTTTTGTCTTATAAAATTAAGGCATATATGTAATATTTATAGCCCTTCCTATTCTTTAAATTTACTAAAAATTAAAATTTCATGTTAATGCAAATTATCATTATTAATTACTTTAGTTACTAATTTAATTAGTCTTACTTGAGAATATAGAATCAATAAAACATAAACATAACTATTAAAGTTTTAATAAATACCTATATATTTTATTATTAAGGGATAAAGTAAATGTATACCTTCCTAATTCTTAAGTATCTTTCATATTATCACTACGAGAGGAATAAAGGGAAGGTACAACTTAAAATTAGTTTTTACAAGGTACTACACCCAAATAGGTCGTGTTGTAATTATTATGAGTGTCTCTTCTTATTTCACTATGATACACTACATGGGGGCTAAGGGTGACTTTCCTGGGGGTATTTTAAGAGGTTCATATTTTAATATTGGGGGGGTCTGGATATCTCTGTATACTTTATAGACTATTATTCTAATTCTTTTCCATAATCTGCTGACTCTGGCTCTCATCTCTCTTAAGTTGAGAAGAGCCAAACTTGTTGCGTTTGAGGCTAGGGTCAGTGTAGCTCGTGTCTTGATCACTGCCTTGCTGGAGACGAGATCCAGTACACAGTAACACTGGTGGGAGAATGAATGAGGAGTATAACCTTATGATCCGAGCAGTATAACTCACTGAGTCTGCGGAGGCGCGCCTTGTTCGGAGCAGGCGCCATAATCTCGGTTCTAGAAAGGTAAGGTGCAAGAATCTTATGTTAGTAGATGCTTTATGGGGTTACATAATGTAGAGACTTGCTATTGAGCAAGTAGGGGGTGACGCTTGTTGATCCGTGTCATAGTTTCAGAAATTCACTGTTATTTCATACACTAATGCCATGTAGCCCAGCTTTTAAGGTATTTGACTTTCCGACTCCTGCTTTCTCGAGAGCGAGGGTTGGCATTTGGCACCAATTCTTTGAGACATTTAATGCATGATTCAATTAATGCAGGTTTTTACTACATGCTCTCTCTAAGTGGGAGTCAGATTAAAGGGTAATTAGGGAGCGCGTGGAGGTAAGTTTTATAGTCAATATTTACTTGTTATTTGGAATCGTTTTCAATAGCGCGTAAGTCACTGTTGTTATGACCTCGCGCTCTAAGAGTTCTCGTGCTAAGTAGTACCTTATCTCGTAGGTACTATTTATTCCTAAAATTATTATATCGGCAATCACTTTCATAATTATAGCGTTGGACCAATAGATTCCTTCTCAATTAATTTAACAATCAGCGCGCGAAGATTGGATTGAAAGAGTAATAGTTTGTTATATTGCGATATATTTTGCTAAGGATAGCATTTACTCGAGCTGTGTCGATAGAAGGGTGGGAGGTTTTTGGAATGATATTTGTCTCAGCGGGTCGGGAATGGAACGAAGAAATTAGTGCGCGTGATTGCACATTGTTTTTTGTTCCTCAGAGTGAGGTGATGTTAATGATATAACCGTGTTTTTCCTGAGGAGGTATGTATATTATGGAGTCCTCCACCATAACCTACACTAAAAAGAGATAGATTTTCGAATGGGAGTGTATTGTGACGAGGTTTCATCGCTAGGAGCTCACACTCTGTGTATGAGAATGGTGTGTTGGCTTTTGTTTTATGATGACATTGACTTTGTATGATAAATTCTGCTAGGGCGCGTAGTATATATTTAATATTTGAGATTCTCTAGTTAGCAAATTTATTTGTTGTTCGAAACTCTTAAGAAGTAACTTGGTAACCATTTGTCTTTCATAGTGAGGAGCAATGGAATGCAGTTATTACCAGATTTGTTTCTCTCTGATTAGCCGAGTATAGATTTTCTCCCGATTAGCCTTGTAGGCTCCGTATGTTGTAATAATACGTACTCGCACTCGTCTTCGCTGGAGAGTATAGTTGTTGCTCAATTCAGATGGGGTTGATTTCTGGCCGAGGGTGAGATTTTCGGTAGTTATCACTTCAGTATTCGGGTATATATTATAAATATGAGGGAAATTAAGTGATAATGGATCGCATGTGGGGGAAACACGTTCATGTTGTGGTGGTCATAGGTTACTAAGTACTATGTATTTTTTTTATGGGGTTTTGTATTAACGGAAGGGGGTTGTATGTTCAGAGGTAGATTATTATTTCATATATTACGGAGATTGTGAGGGAGGTATTGGCGACTAGGATTAAGTGGTTTAATTAATTATGAAGGTGTTTTATATGAGATAATTGGATTTATATAATAGGGGGGTTGCTGTTCATTTTCTTGTTGGATTTATGCTTAACACAATTCTTCCATATGATGTAAATATTCTTGGGTATATGTTGTGTGGCTATGTGTTATCAGTCTAGTGTTAGTTTGAGTTGAAATACAGAGACGAAATATGGATATATCAGAGAGAAAAGTTATATTAATTTCATAAGCAAACTAATGTTCAGGAATAAGATGGTAAGATGTAAATCTTGCCTGTGAAAAAGTTTATTTATTAAATTATCAAAAAAGATTCACAAAATGTGGCGCATTATGTAGGCTCCCAAGTCCTAATTATTATTGTATAATTTTATGATTCGAATAATTAGGTAGAGGATTTATGTTATTATTATTTTTTTATTATATATTATGTATTAATAGATAGACCATTAGCTAAGAACTAGCGGTCGGTTCAAGATAGAAGCGGCAGACACCACATATTGTACTCAATTTTGAGATCTCATTTTATTACAGTTTCACGAAAATATCATTATCATCTAAGGGTGGGGTGCTGGTATTTGTATGTGGAAGATTATACATAATCATATAGTGATAATACAAGGCATGAATGATGTGAGCAGGTTAGAACAAGTATGGTCGTTTATTGAATGGTCCTGCTCATTTGACTTTAGTGTTCCTAACTATATGGCATAATTGACTAGAGAGACGTCAATAGATTTCTACCTCCATGACGGAAGGAGGGGAATGGTTGGAGGGTTTCTGAACTTTGGCCATTCATTATTATCATTGATCGTTGATTAAAGTCGTTGGTACCGATTGGGAGTTTTGGTGTTGTGAGATGCACTGACTCAGATCGCAGTAGTGAAAGGCGAATATGCGCAGTGGGCTGTGCTCGATCTTAGAAATTGCTTCAGTGTTGGATGTTAACAGTCGCTGGAAGTATTAAGGTAAATGGAGCGCTCTTCGCACCGAAACTCGGTATTAGTTATTTTGGTATTTATAGAGGATATTACAGGTTTGCTTTCTCGAATACCGCAGTTTTACCTGAGATTAAGGAAGCACAGCAAAACATAGTTCGGGAGCACAGAGAGTTATTGTGAGGCCGGGATACGACAGGACAGCGCCGGGCACGCAGTTAGTATCGGACGAGGTTGCCTTATCTTCGTGTTTTTGCGTTTATGCTCGATAAGCAATTATATCGAAACATGCTTAGCTTCGCAAGCACTCTGAGAAGGGTAATGATATTTTAGGTGAACGCACTACACCATTTCCTTGGGAGGAATATCAGCAGTACACTCGGAATGATGTTCGCAAAATACGTATGGTATAGGAAGTTATTTTTGCTTTGTGATTTTTCCTAGGAATTTAGAATTAGTTCTCTTGTTCATGTTCCACCCCAGCGTTGCACCTTTGTTAAGTAGTATTGGGTCGGGATTCCTATAGACGATCAGGGGGTGTAGTTGCTAGTCTAACTGAGAGACGCACGTGCGGCAGTTGGTAAATTATTCCCCTTGTCACTGCATTTGCAACATTTTTGGTAATGGATTGATGTAGCTCGCTGTCATTTTAGACATGGTCAGTGACTTCTCATTAATTTGTCTTTAAATCGTCTTGGCTAGAGTGTCGCTCCCTTAGATGGTGCGGTATTGCGCGTTAATATCGACGGAGCTGTGGTCTACACGTTGTACGGGACGTGTTTACTGAGTTTACGGGGCATTGGGCATTTTCTTGGACCTCTTTGTTTAGTTCCCTTATATTTTGCCTGATTTCTTTCAATTCCGGGGGTGCGGGGGGGTTCAGGCCCTAGAGATTTGGGGGGTTATTAAGTCCGGGAAGGATTACAGAAGGTGCGCACATTGATCTAATGGCCTGCGGGGTAACTACATTAATACATACATTTCCCAAATGCATCTTGACATTTGGGAAAAACTTGGGCCATACGTGTCATTACATGCTATTTAGCTTAACCTCAATTGGAACTCTATTTGGACATGTGAAGGGAGCGGAGATGGTGGACTGGGACTGGCATATGCTTCGGGGTGAAGATTGGGTCGAAACCACTCTCGTCTCAGAAACGCTCGCGCAATCTCGGCATCGCGTTGCGTTGGGTGCGTTCTATTTTGGGATTCATAGTTATTGAGAGTGTGGTGATGTATATAATTTCGGTTTTCGCTCTATAATTGTAGGATTGCGATCTTGCCACGGACGGGGACGCAAGTGTCTCGTGTCAATCTTGCAAAGGTCTTAATGTCACGGTAGAGTTTGGGGCATATGTAAGCGACCGAGAGTTTGCAGACCATGATAAATTAACCATTTCGACCGGGTGGATATACGCCAGCGTTGGGGGTAGTGGAACACTCCAGGTCATTCGCCATATTTATCAAATTCATGTCCAACCCCCAATTCGCGATCGAATAACACCTCGGACACATCTTTTAATACTGGTAGGGGGTAGGAAATGGTACTCAGACTGCATTGTTATTGGCAGTATATAATTGTTACGAGGCCACTGGTTTGTCGTATGTACATTTTGGGGTAACCGTGTATTTAACGGGGTCTTTAGAGTCTTATTGGTTATGGTCTTTAACTTTTTGGACTGGGTATTCGGGGTTATAGTGTTAAGTATATTAATCAATTGTGTGGTGAAGTGTCTAAGCGGTAGTTATGAGTTTTATTTTATCACGAAGAGGAGTTTCTTTTATATGGTGGTGTGATTATTATCTGATAAGTTATATTGTATATGAGTTATTGGGTATTTCTGAAATTCTCTAGGTTGTTGAGTTATTATTTAGGGTAGAAAATTTATTTTGAATATGATGTTTCCTTTCATTCATTATTATATTTTATGGGGTAAATGGAATTTGTAAATATTTTAATTGATTGTAAGTTATGTTATTAAAAGTATGAATAATATGAAAGGTGTGTTTAAGTGAGAAGTATTGTATTAACGTTATTATGTATTAATTATTACGTATTATAATATATATATAAATATTTAGGGTTTAGTATAGTTTAGGTGATTTCTATATGGTTATCTCTTTTTAAAACTTCTACAGTATTATTTGTTACTTTTTTATAATTATATAAGTTAGGATAAAATGTTGATATGGCAATTATTAATAGTATTCTTTATTTATTTGTTGGTTAAGGTTGTTTGAATTGAGATATAAAATTAACTTAATGTAGTATTATATATATTATATAGGACGTTTATTTTATTATATAAATGAAAATAATATATTTAATAGTCAATAGTTAGGATGATAATTTATAAAAGTGTGGGCGTGAATTAGGTGGGTGGCTCGATTTGTATACACGTTCATTTGGAATTTAATTAACTAGGTTGCTGCGATTTCCCACTTGGGTCTAACGTGTATTTAGCGAGCGGGGGTTACATGTTAGGAGGGGGAGAACAGGAAATGTACCAACGGGACTTAAACTGCGGTGTTCTGTGGCGAGAAGTAGGGGCAGGACAAAGAGATTCTAGTCTTGTGGGGGCAGCTAGGACTACATTACAATTTTTCGGATTTGTCGGATCTAATGGATGTAAAATGCTCCCATGGACTTTTCCTACTTACAATGGGGTCGCCTTTTAACTCAAGGTGTCGATTGAGGAGATGATGTTATATTTATTAGAGAGTTAAGGATAATATTTAGTAGGTATTTCACTAATTATCGTGAATTATTAAGTGATAATTAGTTTGACATAGTTATATTATAATAAGTTCGGTGAGTCAGAAGGGTAAATCTTTAATTGTACTAGTAGTATAATAATATAATGTACGCTATATAATTAGTGTCTATCAAAATATATGATATAATTATTATTATATGGTAACGTTGTAATATATTAAGTTCGCCATTATTACACTAGAAGGATGTAAGTAATTGGAGTATTACTTATATATTAGTTATGATATTTGTTAATATATTTAAGTAGGGTATAGGTGTGAGTGATGAAATATTTTAGGTTTCTGGTTAGATAGCGGAAATTTATGGTTATTATAGTATAATTACGGTGGGTAATATGATTATGGTATTTCCAGGTCTTAGTTTTGCTTTTATTTAAATTTAAGACTCATTTCATGCCGGGTTTATTTTAAAATCTGTATTTATACAATGAAGAATATTATATTATATATACTATATATTATATATATATTATATATATATAATATAATATATATATATAGTAATAGTATATATATAATTACTACTATAACATATTACTATAATTATCTAATATGAAACTTAGTAACTTTGAATATTTTTATGTTATGAATAATATAAAAATATTCCACTTTTGTGTAATAAAGTATTAGAATAAAGATATAAATTTACTCGTCTAAACTTTGATCGTAGTTCATTAATATTTTATTACTAACTTTACAGAAAAAAAACAAATTGTGCGGTAAACCATTTATACAAAATATTAAAACCCAGAGAAAAAAATCTCACTTGTAAAAATTGTCACATTTGGCAAAATGTAAAAAAAAAAAAAATAGATGATAAATAAAATAAATAAAATAAAAGACTTCAAATCAATAAAAATTGCCTTTTCCTAAATTTCTTCATTTGACCTTTATTGTTCCGCTCATACTCCTTTTCCATCTTTAAACAAGAGAGGTTACATTGCAATATATCATATGACACATTTCAAAAAAGTTGTGTTACAACCATGATCAAGAGATACGTATCAATCTTTTAAATCGTCTAAATGTTTTATGATGTAGTATATATATATATTATAGATTAATATTATATATATTATGTATAATAATATAAATATTATAATATATATTTTTCTCCTTGAAGAGATATCGCGATATTTTTTATTATGCATTTTTAAATACGATTTTATATTAAATATATATATATATATATATATAAGTATATATTTATATATATATATTATATATATATTAGTATATATATAATATAATGATATATTATATATATATAATATATATAATATATATATATAAATAAATATATATATATTATATATATATATATATAGTTTATATATATATCATATAATATATATATTATATATATATCATAACATAAGATAGTGTATATAATAATAACAGAAATATAAAAAGTAAGATATATATTAAAAATAATATATCAAGGATAACTGAGATAATAGTAAATTATATTTGGTTTAATGAAACAAACTATTCACGGAAACATAGATAAGATCGGAATATTTAAAAACTATAAAAATAATATAATTGTATTCTTTGTTGATTGTTGTTAGAACAGTTTAAAAATTTAAGTGTCATTGTTAACTTTATCTTTTGTCAAATTTTCAGCGATTACAATAATGTTTATCAGCACAGTATTTTTTATATAGCTAAACTATTTGTTGTTAAACACCCTGCCTTTTGTATGATTTGTATTTTTGAATTGGTTTTGTTTGATCTTGGATTTATTAAATTACGGGATGACTCAAGACCTAGTGGAATGAACATTATAATTTGGAATTTTTCTAATATTAAAAATTTTTACTTAAAAATAACATAAGTAATATAAGGAAATTCCAATTGTATTTTTTATCAGAAATTTTTTAATTTGATGTTTATAAAATATATAGTTGATAATTAGAGAGAGAATTTGATGTTTATTATATAGGAATAATTAGAGTTCTATAACCATTTGGGAAGCAATTAAAGAGTGTAATTTAAATTTATCGTAGAATTGGTTATAAATAAAATAGGTTTTCTATAAATAGAATTATTTGACTATTTAGTTTAAATTTGCTCAACATTTTATTATATATTAAATTTATGTTTCTTTAATCATTAAATAAAAATTAGGTAAAGGTAAATTATTTTATTATTACATATTTAATTATAAATATAGTACTCTCCCTCAATCTTCTTTAAAATATTGTTTATTTTAAAACGTAGAATATCCAATAAGAGAAAGGAAGGTGGTACCACTTGTTAAAGTAAATGTATATAAATTTCATGTTAAGTAAGGTTTTACGCAAACCATTTAGTGACATAAAAAAGGCTGTGTGTATTCTTTAATGGAAATATTAGTTTTTTGGTGTGAGTTCCTGACTTTCAAATTTATTGATAAAATTGGATATGAATTATAACAAGTTTGCGGTAATAATAATCATAACATTGTGTTGGTTAAATGTTATAAAATTTTTAAAAACTATGAATAATTGTGATTAACATTTTCTCTATTTTAATTGATATTTATATTATTATTATATTATTATTATTATTATTTATTATTAATATTATTATTATTATATTATTTAATTATTGAATACTATTATTATTCATTATTACTATTAGTATTAATTTTATTATATTAAGCTTCTTTTATTTTTATTAGGAAACTTTGAGTTGTGCAAGTAAAAACAAATTTTAAATATTGTATTGTGTTTTTTACAGAAGTATATATTGTATTCTATTTCACTCTTAAAACATATATTGGATTGACTATTTTGGCGTTCGAGATGCTTTGATGTTTATGTTTATTATAATATTGATTATTATATTTATTATATTCTTATTTTCATACTATATTTATTAAATTAGATATAGAGTATGAACGCGTCCGTTATGCTTTTTCTAAGTACCTGGTCATACCTTGTAAACCTTCTAAACCTTACGGTACCTGTTTTTATGCCTGTGCCAATCTTGTTTTTTAATCAGGTTTATGTTATACGATTATCGTCTCACATATCCGTTTACTCCTCTTTTGTAACCTACTAAAGAAGAATTGGTATGGTTTCTTATATCAACTCCCATAAGAAATAAAAATGGGATGCTTTATTCATCCGAATTAATATAATACCTTATAATTCATCTTATTATATACATGTTCAATACATATAATAGCCAGCCCTTTAAAACACCTGTTCACCCCTTTAAAACACCTGGGTGGTGTGTTTGGAAAATTTGGGTAGGTGTGCCTCGGTAGGCACTCATCTACCATTCCGGACAGGTTCTCACGGTATTTCCTGTAACACCACATAAATCATAACCTTCTATGTTCGAGTTGTGTATCTACTTACTAACACCAAATTACTAATAGCATATTCATAATTACTTATAGTTGTTTATTAATAACATTTACTTATATTGGTAAAACATGGAGACCGTTATATTATAAGTTTGTAAAATAATGATAATATTTTGTTGGATTATATATATTCGGTTAATTTTTTCATTCAAATTAATTTCATTATATTTAAGTATTAATGATATTTAATAATTATTTATATATATATTAATATATGAATAATTAATTAGATAGTATCGTTCTATGAACCCATATAAATTTATATATAATATGATTAATATATATAATATATATCTAATATATTATATATATATAATATATATTTCCTGTTTATTCTTTTTTTAAATAAAGTGAAATATTTTCTTTTGTTTCTTTATCTGAACCCTATTAAACTGGAACCCTGTGCTTTCTCAGTAATCCCTCCGGCATCACGTTATTTGTGACCGTGCACATATTATGTTGCTCGGTCGGGGCGTCTCATGTGTGGTTCGTTACTACCAGGGGATTATTGTGAAGAGCATGAGTGTGGAATCACAAAAACTGTAAGAGAAAATAAAATTTTTTTGAGGGTTCCAAAATTTTTTTCTTGGCGAATTTTTCCCCGCTTTTTCCATCTCTCAACGATAGTGATATTAAAAAAAAAGTTAACTCAACAAAATACTTTTGATATCGTGATAATATAATAAGTTTGAACGTGCCCTTTTCAATATTCTTTAGTACAACTGTTATCTATATTTTTGTGCTCCTAATTCCGCAAAGTTTTTTGCGTGAACTTTGATATTTTTTTGTTGTAGGAGCCATATTTTCGGAGCCTATATCGCTCCAATTCCCTCGTCAACTTCTCGATCTATTCTCAAAATTTTGTGAGCCAATAGTTCGAGCTCTTATTTCTAAACGAAAATTTTTGTGGAGCTAATTTTCCGGATGCTCTGTTACACATTAAGATTGTGAGCTCCTAAATTTCAGGAATTTAGTTGGTGCTATATATATTTTGTGAGCTCCTACATTTCGAAAAAATTTTGTGGAGCTGGTCTTGCGGAGGATTGGAACTTCAAGCATTTTGGGGAGTCTCTTATAGTGTTGTACAAGCTACTATATGTTTTGAAATTTGGTGGACCTTTAATATTATTGCTGGAGCCCTTAAATTTTTTCTTTTTTTGATTTCGTAAAAATTTATTGAGGCTCCTAGAACTTTATTTAAATCATTTTATTTATTTTTTTGATATGATTTTTATTGTGGTTGGAGCCTTTTGAAATTGAATGCCTCTTCGAGATTTATGTGAAAATTTTTTTTTATATTTGTTTTGTGTCATGTTGAAGAAAAAAAGAATTTTTTTTTTTTTTTTTGCTTACTATTGGGTGTGCGGAGTGGTGTAATTGTATGTTTATGGTACACACATACAGTGTACCAATTGATGTTATTATATAATTATATAGTTCGAATTACATTTGGGTTGGGTCGATTTACAACCTACAACACCTGATAAAATGAATTTTTTTTTCTGATAAAATTTTTTATTGTTCCCGTGGTAAATTCCATCTGTATAAATTGATAGTAAAGAAGCAGTATGGGGTTCTGACAAAGAAAAGATGGGTGCCAAGAGGAGGATTAAACAGTGCTCTATAAAACTAATTCACAACAGGTGTTATAGCTGAGGCAGACGATTGAGACCGTATGTTAGTGATAAAGCATATTGGATATTTTTCACAGGCCTAAGAACAAAGTGAATCCTGTACATAGAACAGACTTGTTTGAGTTGACACATAGTAACGACACAACAACAGGTGACTATAAATAAAGAAAAGCCAAATTGAACATCATAGAAAGAAGGAATAGGTAGGATAACAACAAAGTCATATCATAGTAAGAGAAGAGATTATAGAGAACATGATGAATCCTTGATAATAAAGTGAACGAAAGTGAAGTGGTGTGCAAGAAAATAAGAGGAGGAATAAACAAGAAGAACATTAAGAAAGTATTACGGTAGATGATAGTTCGGTGACAGAAGTAGGAGTCAAAGTGACATGAGTAGATAAATGGGTAGTGGGGCTAGTAATTGCGTGCACTAGAAGAACGTCCATGGAACCGTAATTCAAAGTTCAACTAAAGTGCTCCATGCTCCTGGGCTTGGTGATACCTTTGGAGGGTGATTCGTACAAACTTACGTAGAACCAATTACAAAAGCAGTAAAACCCTTAAAGTACGGCCTGAACATTAGTAGCAGACCTTAAGAGCCTCATGAAGATATTGAGAGTTACGCAAAATGACACTTGGAAAGGACAGAGAATCCGTTGGTCTGTGAATTGAGAGCTTTGGGAGTGGTTCCCCTAAAACTTACTAAGTAATATACAGAACGAAAAATAAAATATTAACCATCGTTCAAGGGCTGGCTATTGCAAATAGAAGAAAATAGTGGTGTAAGGATCTCCAAAAGAAATTAAATGGAAAGAGGAAACGTAAAGAAGGGAGTTTCTCGCGCATACAGACACGTATGGCACAACAAAAGAATTGATGGTGTACCTTTGTGTTTTGTTTTTTACCATTGGGTCTACCTAAAAAATGGGCTAAATTAAGTTACGGGGGGATGGTGGATGAGAAGAATATAAAGTACGTTGAAAATGGTGATTGGCCAAAAAATAATGGAAGAAACGACAAACGAACTTTCCTAATGGCACCAACCAACAAGAGGCAACAGAGAAACTATGGCGACAGTCCTAATGGAGACGGGGGCACTCACAGAACATGGACCATAGAGGAAGTTATAGAAAGATATTTATTGATCATTGCAAGATAAGTCATCATTGGTAAAGTGGTCTTAAAAGAGAACGTTGAGTTCAGAGGTGTGCCAGGATGGCAGAATGAGCATAACTAGATGTGGAGCAAGGATGTACGGGTCCAGGCGTAGAAATCAGAGGGACAAACAAGGTCCCAACAACAGTGGGAAAAGAAGTGTTTTCTGTTGTTGGGGGGTTCGGGACATGGGGGTGATCTTCCTGAGGTACGGATAAAAAGGGAAAAAAACTAAACAACTGTTCGGTGAAACGAACTCCCGCCATTGCCCGTGACGGTGTCGGGAGCAACCAGTATATTCCACAAGGTCCCCGGAGTCAGTGGTGTCGGGACCTGAGGCAAGAGGAGTGTTTGATGACCAAGATTAAGGAGTAACTGTCCATTAGATATCATATCATACATTATATATCACTACAATATATCACACATATATATATATCACACATCAAATATATAATATAAGATGATGACAACTACATAATCATCGCACGGCAATCGAATATCGCCGGACGGGGTCCTGGAAATTAAAAATGGCCTTAGGTGTTGTAGTTGATGATAAAATGATGTGTAGATGATCTTAGACATGTAGTCAGAGCCAAATGTTGATCGGGGGTGATAATGAACTTCAATTATCAATCGTATACTGGAATAAGGTATGATTAAAGGTTGGGTACCACAGCTGTTTAGATGGACAATCCGTCCGCTAAACGTTTGAGAAACTATCTGATTGAAACAGCTATGCATTCAGATTTTCATAATTGTTAAAATTAAGGAGGGTGTTAATATTAGGGGGACTGGGTTGCAGTACAGAAAAATATAGCGTAATACTGTCAGATAGTATCATTAAGAGTATGTACATGTGTCAAAAGCAGGTGTATGGATGTGGATCAAAAAGACTTTATAAGGTTGAACCTCTTCCTGTGTAAGTGGTAGAAAAACATACTTAAGAGATGATTTGGACAGTTAAGAAATAGTCCTGAACAAATAAAACACTAGGAACAGGTGGATGGTACAGTACACATTTAAGCCAAAGAGTTGTTACTTCGAATTCAAGTTAAAGATGAAAAGCTAGTTACTACAAACGATTAAAAAATTCATACCATGGGTTGGAATGAGAAAAGGAGGTACCATTTGGCAAAGAAGTAACACCGGTAGTAAGCAATAAAGGGACCAATTTAGCTTCAGCACAATTAGGTAGTTGAGAAGGAGCCGATGAAAATATGATACCAGTGGTGTGTACCGTAACACCAACAGTGCAAAGAGTTCGGGTTCATCTATATAGACAGAGTGACGAAGGAAAATTAAGCCTGAAATAAAATTATGAAAGTGGTCATCAAACAGATGGGAAATTTAGATAACTCCGTGAGCAACGGGGAAAGTATTTTAGTGATGACGTGATTCATGAACATCAATGACACGTATACAGATCAACTCACGATAATAGCCCTATAATCCGACGGTCAGGAGGTTTGATCAGAGAACAATGAAGAAATTAAACATCAGGGTAAAGAATTGTTTTGACAGAATAATGAGCGGTGGCAGCAGAGTGAGCTCACCTAGGGCGAACGAAGAAAGGGATTGGACACTCAGAACTGTGTTCGGACTAAGAGGCTAACAAGGTGACATGAGCGATAGGTTCCCCATGTACAAGCACACGAAACATTTTGGGGTTGTTCAGGTGGCTCAGTCAATTTCAATGTGCATTTAGTAAAAAAGTTACTACCGAAACTGAGGAGGTATAGAAATTTACAACTTTCAATGATCAGTAGCAACCGGTTCAACAACAGTAAGCTTTGGCTGAAAACGGACCTGGCGTCATAACCACTGAAATGCAAGAAACATATCGGGTCAGCTAAAGATGATTTGGTATATACGAACATATGATTCATAGATTAGGGGGACTCTGTTCATAGAAATTACTCAGCGTTTTATGTGAAACCTACGTGAATGTGAAGGTAGTAACTGTAATGGTGAAAAAGGAGGTACATTTTGGATAATCCCTATTTGTCGTACAGTATTTAGACTCCAGAGATTAATGGCCATGACAAACACTAGAAAACCCAGGTAAATCGAAATTAGAGATACTAGTATATAAACATTTCAACGGAATTTATAAGGAAAGTTCAAAGTAGCGGCCACCTCTTAGTGCGCATAACTGTGTAAATTAAGGAATGATTCTAATGTGAACGGATGAGAGAACAAAGTTTATGGATATAAAGAAAGAATGAAGATCGGTAAATTGCGTTTCGGGTATTTTACGCAAGAGGTCCAAAAAATTTGTAGAACTTGAAACCCAAATATTGGTAGGACGGCGTCTGGAACGAAGAGGTGAAGAAGGATGCTTTAATTCACCATTCATTGTCAATCTTGTGAGAGAAGAGCCTCCACCATCGAAAAGAAGTTCTGGCAATCAGGGGGGGGGAATGAACTTTAGATCATTGTTTGTTGGGTCAGAATTTTTCTATATACCACAGAGACAAACCGACTCGCGTATATTTGACATACTATGACGATTGAAGGAAACTGTGCACTATAAGACATCTTAAGTGAAATGTTTCAGTCGGTATTCCTCGGGTAAGATACACTTTTGCGGGACACTTTGGTCCAGGTCCATAGGATGGAGATGGGGGAAGAAGACCACTGATCATATGCCTCTGGAGTTACCATAAGAAATAGTTCCGTGGAGCGATACTCCTATTAATAGTAAAGGCGTTTTTGAGATTGCAAGTACAGGTTAGCCTGTACAGATCACAAGGTATAAACAGAGGAATTGATATACACCATAGAAACGAATTGATATATACATACATGATATACGTAGAAGCATTGAATCCTGTATAGAACCGGTACCAGAAGTTTGGTTGGTTCAAGATGACATGTTTAGATGTAAATCTGTTCGCATTACGATTCTCCGGTGTGTACTTGCCAAACTGGAAGAAGAAAATTCGAAAAGTGTACATATACAGGCCTTGTGGACACATTTAACCCTTAGAACAAGGGGGACGTTTAAAAGCTAAAATAAAACATCATGGTTGATACCTCGCCATCTCAGAAGAGTTACAGCAGTAGGAAAGAAAAGATTCCCGAAACTGAGTTAGTAGATCACGGAAACAGATTGTGATATGACCAGCATTGAAGTCTGGGACATAAACTGATGATTCGGGAGAGGGCAATAATATCACATATAGTTGGCAACCATGTATTGGGAATGAGCTTGGCAGGGTTTGATTGGTGCAGTACGCAGTGTGCGTATTTAGATACAGTCAATCATAATTCTGATAACACTAAGAAGGTAGTTCATTGACCTGATAATTCGGGCATTATCCGAAGAAAAGAAATAGAGGACACTAGGATCACTGACGTATTCGTGAGGAAGGTTAGAAATTGGAATAGTATTTTGTACGCGGGTGTGTACCATTGGCTGTAAATTGGTAAATTCCAGCATTATGCTGTAAGTATGAACATTTAAGAATTAGATGCTGAACTGGACTTGTGAAGGACTAATCTTCACGGATGTGATGTCAGAAATGTAGTGATACATTCGAAACATGAGTGTATAACGGGTAATGTCAAGGTGATCGGGGTAGATAACATTAGAATCGTGTGACATCACTAGCTGCAAGAAAATCATAGGGACAAGAGTAAGACATAACAAAAAGATAGAAGAACAGTATAACAAAAGATGCTTCTTAAAAATTTTATCAGTATCGCAGACGAACCTTTTCAATGAATGGCTCATTTGTACAGAGGAGGGAAAAGGTATGTAGTGCGTCATGGGGTTCCACATTGTTAGTGGGTTTGAGTAACGACACAGAACATCGGCGCACGTTGACAGGGCAATAATGGGAACTGGTGTCCAAATGATAGTGTGCCCCAAATGTCATCATGTACAGAGTTTAGAACTTTGTCACACAAGTTCATCTAAATAAAACCGATCCACAACGTAGTATCCACCTTGTGGAAGATAAGAGGAACCCTTTGGAGTTACGTACATGATGATGGCGATGCAAAACAAGAGAGGTCTGCTTCTTGGAGAGTAGACCATGAGAGTGGGCGTCGGGAAGTGAGATAGGAGTCAGAATGGGCCGAGCTTTCGAATCCAGTTTACCTACGTGGTCGGGCACCTATAAAGTGAACGGATAACGGTGATATAGAAGGAGGGTTAGAAAATCAGATATGGAATAGAACACACTACAGCAGCCGTAAGCCGCGATAAACGGGGCGGGTACGGCAAATAGTACCTTGGGCTGGAATCCGGAGAATATCTAATGGAGAAAAAAAGACATTGTTGGCAGGTTCTCCAAGCGTGCTTGTGGTATAACAATACAAAGCATCTGCGACTGGAAGTGCCCATGGAAAAAAATGACTGTGGATGAAGCATGAAAAAAAGGTGGTACCTGATTCCGATAGATCACAGGAAATGGCGGCGAGACATCCAATAGTTACCGGGCTATCTGGGTAGGTAGGTTAAAAGAAAATTTTAATGATAGAGTCCTGAACAAAAATGTGAGTGAGAATAAAGACCGATTAACGGATAACAAGGTCAAGTATTCGTACTATTAAGGGTTATAACAAACGCAAGAGCACATTACTCTCATTGAAGTTGGGTGGATCCCCAAGATTGAAGACAACTTCAAGTTAAGATGTGATGGATCCAAAAACATAGTTAGAGTGGAAGAATTGGGAAAAGTACAGAACAAGGAATAATACCTGAATGTACACGGCGAACATCACCATAGTTGGAACTAACCAAAGAAAGCAAGGATCAAAATTTAAAGAAGCTGGCGTTTGTTGAAGCGATTGCAAGAAAAGAGTTGCAAAATACAGTGAACTGCATGAAACGAGGTAATTGAATAGAGACCCAAAGAACCCACGCTGGAAGAGTTGGATATCTATCGGTGCTTTCACTCCATCAATGCTAGTGCGAGTACCGCGTCAACCAGCGAGGAACTGGTTATATCAAGCAGAGGTGAAGTTGAAACGAACTACAGTCATTACAATAAAGTTTGAAAATAATACTCTAATCGTCTTCTTCGGGTGGAGAAATACTAAAAATAAACCTCCCTTCCGGCCTGGGTAGGATCCTAAACTAAAAAGTGGACGAATGGAATTTCATTGATGAGCATACTACTGATACAGCACTAGCCATCAGAGGTGACCGGTCATTACAACAAGAAAACAAGGTATAATCGAGTCTAGGATTTTTCAATATGGACGGGTGCTAACAAAGGGTCAATGCAGAAAGACCAGTCGGTAAGTTTTAAAGAGAGATGAGTTTTACAACAAATCAATTATTGTACAATTCGTTCCTTAATTTGCTTACCATTATACTTGGTACCACTAGAAATAGGCCCCCGAGAGGATGCAACACCGAAAAAGAAAAAAAATTTTTTAAACCGGGAATCTAACCCGCTTCTGCGATCATTAAATAACTACAACCAGTCGCCAGGTAAACTTCGGACGTTATGGGTAATTGCCATTGGAGTAATGGGTGAATAAAAGCCGTATAGGTCCAAGCGAGCTCAGTCGTCACTATACCCATAATTCGCATAGGAGGTTCATTTGAGAGAGATGATATATCCCTGGAGGTCATCGAAGAGTACGTCACCATTCCACGGACAAAATCTGACGTAAGGTTAATCAAATTTCCTCATTTACGGCTGAGTTGTTGTGCAACTTGTGAACTTACTTATTTCATTCTTACTTCAGTTGTTGATACATCTTTGTGAAGCGCCGAGGACCTTTCTTTACTGATAGTTGTTGAATCAAAACCAACAATCTCCCTAAGCTTACAACAATCTAAACGCCCAAAGGCTGTATTTTTCTTCTTATACAATAATATAAATATCAATGATCTATACTTGCTCTTTCTATTCGGTTGAGTGTCCAAACAAACTGCAGGAAGACGAATGTAACTTCGTTAAGACAAGTGTCGAGTACTCGTAAATTGGATCTTTGTCAAAGAGAGTTTCAATCATTAAAAGTATGTTAACAGTCAAGTATATTAAGTTAGAAAAGTGATTTGTTGTGACATCTACCACTGCTTTGTTGGAGTGGAAGCCTACTTTTGGCGGTTCGGATCCCGTGAATCGTATTGGTTAAATTTGTCTATATTTGCTATTGTTAATGTATGTTCTTTATTTTTATAATAAGTATAAAAAGTGCCCTATATAATAAACGAGCTTTGCCCTTTCAGTGTTAGTAATTTTAGAATATTTTTTCCATATATAGGCATTGTTATTTTCTAAAGTTCGAGTAAAATTACAGGTTTATATTGATAATGAAATAACTTAGTTCTGATAACCTGATTTCGAACCAATAAAGAAGGTTAAGTTTGAAATTTAAATGACGAAATCTTTGTAGGAAAAAAGTTAAAGTGATTGGGTATAGTTAGGAATGCAATATTTTTAAATGGTAGTGGCAGGATAGTTCAGTATTTTAAAATGTATATGGAATGCTTTTTGAAATAGGCTTCAACGGAGTGTCGATACCATCTCTAATTTAATCCGTTGGTCACTTTATGTGGATGATCTTGCACTGTATTTCACTGGGGCAAAAATTCCTTGTGTGGTGCATCAGCTTCAACTAGCCGTTGACAGGGTCACGTTCCGGTGTAGTGCTCTTGTCTTTAAATTCTCCACTTCAAAAAGGAAAGTGATGTTCTTCCGGAGAAAACCCCTTCGATTAGGATGATTACGGTCATCTATATTACACCTGTATGGCTCCCCCATCCAAGTGGAGTCAACGGTGAAGTTCTTGGGTTTGTTACGCGATAATTGCCTTACATATCTTCCTCACAGTAATGAACTTAAAATTTGTTGCGCCGGTCGCTGGACCTGTTAACTCTAAGACAGGGTGCGGACAAAAGACTGTGCTGCACCTCTAAATCATTCTCGTAAGGATTAAATTGGATTATGTCTGTGCCATATATTTGCAGACCTTCCAATCGTATCTTCGCCTTCTTGACCCTATTCAGCGCATTGCAGCAGGTGCATTTTGATCATCGCCGAAGGAGATCCTGGAGGTGGAGACTGCGATAATGCCCTTGTCCCTGCGGAGAGAACAGCTCATATGATCCTTATTCCTTCTCATTTAAGTCCTTGCTTCCTCAGCCTTGTCCCCTTTAATAGAGATTTTCCGCCACAATCCTGAATATTGGCCGTTCACTGGGGTTGTGACTTCTATTTTTAATTTCCTCGGACTCTCTTTGCGATCGGTTTTGCGCTACATTTTCGACACCGTACATGAGGAATTGGTTTATCGTCCCCTACTGCCTGTTTCGGGATACAGTCCTTAGCCAAAGCTGAAGCACATCCGACGAAGTTGATGGGTTCTTTTACGTCCCTTAAAGAGGTCACAAAGACCCTGCACTAGTCTACACTAATGACTCTGAGATGGATGGTGGAGTGGGGCATCAGCTGTTTTCCCGGATCTCGCAATTTCCCACACTCTGCCGACCTATACGATCATCTCGACTTAGCAACCTCCCACCAGAACGTAATTGTACCATCTTCTCTTATTCTAAAAGCGCTCTCTTGGCACTGCTCGACCGGCCAATAAGAAATCCTTTGGTTTCAGCTGTCCAATAGTTTATCAGCTTTGTTTTCTTGAAGAGGAGAGGCATTGCATTCTGTTGGATCCCTTCCCATGTGTTTTTCCGGGGAACGAGCGAGCTGATACAGAAGCCAAACGTCCTGCCACCTGCAGGTTAACTAGTAGACGATACCTTCCACTGCATATATTCTGTTGGGACACCTCCATACGACGAGTTTTTTCACGAGTATCCGTCAAGGTACCCTCTCCTGGGAAACGTGTTTGGCAGTTGATTCTCGTGTCCTCAAGCTAACGAATATTACTCTTCATATGTCACTCGCTCTTATGAATGGAGTCGCAACTAGGAGGGGATTCTCTTCCGTTTACGAATTGGACACTCTAATCTCACCCATAACTTTCGCAATGTGAGAGAGAACCCCCCATCCTGTCCGTTTTGTTCTTCGTGTAATAATCTTACTATCGCCTATTATATATTTTTGGGGTTGCGATGCCATCTCAGTGCTCCGACACAAGTTCTTTCCTGATACACTTACTATTCCTTTCCGGAATCGCCTTGCTCGTATTTTATCTGAATCCCCTCAATTTCGAAGTGACAAAGTTTTTGCATTCCTCCATGGGCTGAACATCTTTATAAAATATAAACTTCTTAGTACCGTTTTGTTTTCGTTTTGTGTAGAACTTCCTCTGTTGTTAGTACTGCTAACACAGTATAGCCGCTTTTATTTTTTGCTTGCAGTGGTGGTCCCTGTGCACATACTCAAAAAAAAAAATTTTTTATTGTAACAATCGCAGACCCATTGCGTTGGTTTGTCATACCTGTAATTTAATGGAGAATACAATATCAAATTGCCTTCTCCACGTTATAAAAACTTCAAATTTCTCTTTCCAGTTTGAATTCCGCAAACATTTTTACATTAGAACCCATTCTTCGTTTAGACTACGACATTCGTGATTTTAGCGGTGTGTGTGTGTTTTTTTTTATTTATTTGTTTTTTTTTTTAAGTAGGCGTACGACGACTCTAGGAGAATGAAGATGTGTATCATGCAGAAATTGCATTAACTTGATACCAGCTATTTGCATCTCCAAAGAGGGAGGTTAATGCCCATTAAGTTCATTTACTCCCTCTTCTGATTTCTCACCCCTCTCCCGCCGTCCAATCCGACCAGTGAAATGTTCTCTCCACTTTCCCTATTTACTGCCGTTTGTAAATTCTTTCTCTTTCAGAGAATATCCGTCCTCCTTAATAGAGAAATTCATACATACTCGATTTCGGTATTGCACTGCAGTCACTGAAAGATATGACAGCCATAAACCCGCCAGTCCTGTTTGTCTATTAATCCTTCAACTGCTCCATCTCTGCAAAAAGTCGACAACATTTTGTTAATCATGTGATTCTTATTCCACATTGGAATCCTGGTAATGAGGAAGTGGATCGGCGTGCTGAACTCGCTTCATTATTTCTCTGAGACAACTCCGCAGATCTCCTAACTATTTTAAGACATAACCATATTCTATCAACCGACTATATTCCTCACATTCGTCAGGGTGTCAATTTATGTTGGCAGAAGTACTGGGATAACGACCGCAACGAAGCTTACCTTAGGGAAGGGGTCCTCTTCACATCTCCAGGGGGTGGTGCCGCCTCGAATACGCATAGGCGACATACGGCCCTCACTCACGGTCATTACATGTCGATGGATCCTCCTCCTGCTAGAAGTTTCGTCGAACCTGTCCCTTGCTTTCAGTGGCTCACCTCCAGTGACACAAACATACCATGCATCTAAAATTCATCTCTGAGACAGGTTTCCCGTCCTAGTTTGGTTGCTTTTTAAGTGATAATTAATCGGTAATAATATTTTTCCTGTAAAAGCTATTAAATATATATATATATAATATAATTATTATATATATATATATATATATATTATATATATATATATATTATATATAATATATATTGAATTATATTATATATATATATTATATATATATAATATAATATATATATATATATATATATATATATAAGCTATATATATTATATTATATATATATATATATATAATTTTATATATTTAATATATATAATATATATATATATAT
This sequence comes from Trachelipus rathkii, assembly GCA_015478945.1. Taxonomy (NCBI): domain Eukaryota; kingdom Metazoa; phylum Arthropoda; class Malacostraca; order Isopoda; family Trachelipodidae; genus Trachelipus; species Trachelipus rathkii. The sequence continues at coordinate 36,318 of JABUQX010064612.1, forward strand.
AATTATATATATATAATATAATTATATATCTATATATCAACTATGATATATCGAATATATATATATATATAGGGAATATAATCTTTTCATGTTCTTTAATCTTCCTTTTGCTCCAAACCTTGGGGGTTAAGGCTGCCGCTACAAGCATCGGAAGAAGAAAAGCAAGTAGGAGAAATTATTGACAAATGTCGAAAAGGGATAAGGCCACCTTGTGTACCATTAATTAGGTGTGGAAAACTCGTCCACAGACAAGAAAATCCACTAGAGCTTCATGGGACGCGCGACGGACCTGCTCATATGGTGGTTAAAATTCTGTCAATTAAGGGTCGTCCTTGGCCCAGAAGTGGCCAAACCAATGTTTTTGCCCCACCCCCATTTACAAAAACCCCGCGAATTCATCTTCTTCTCTGGATCATTGCTTGCAACCTTTTTTTATAAATCTCGCACTCTGTATCCCCCAAACTCCATTATCTAATCTCTCAGAATTTGTTCACGACTCAATTCACTATTCTTTCGATTTCCCAGCTGGTCGTTCCCGAGGACACACTCCCCAACTATATATCGCTAACCAACACCGCGCTAATCAGTCACCTTTCCACATGACCAAACCATCTCAACATTACTTTCATATTGATTTCCTCATTTACACTGTTACTTCACACCACACACTCTCTACATAAGTCATTTCCTCATTCTTATTAAAATCTTTTTCTCACAACCTAGCCATGCTCCTAAGAGTGTCCATTCTGGAACACATTGAACATTTAATCTGTCTTCTGTATTCCAGCACCATAGTCCAAGCTACAATACTATAACACAGGTAAACACATACCCTCATGTAAGACCCCTAGCGCACCAAGACTTAGTCCCTTTACATTCACCAACCATGATATAATTGCACCAGCAACCTTTCCTGCCATTCACAACTTTCATATTAAGTACACTCTGCATCATCCGCTTCCTTCTCATACATACACACACCCAAATATATATACTCAAAACTTGCTCCAGCACTGCTCACCATTCTAACAAAACTTCACTGAGGACTGTCCTCACTCACACCATAACCTTAACTCTTATCTACGTTTACTTTCAAAACCCCTTTTACATACACTGCCAAATCTCTCTACCAATCCCCTCAAAACTATTTCAGATTCGCCACAACAGAACCAATATCATCCGCAATATAATAGGTAGGAGCAGCCTCCACTCATCTCCACTTCTCCATCATTCTCAACCATTTTCCTGCCATCCCCACCTCGAAATCTTTCATTAACCCCATCAGTATACAAATTGAATAACCAAGGAGACATAACAACATCCCTGCCTCACTCGCTATTAATAATTCCTAAACCAATCACCATTCTCCATTTATTCTTACACAGACTTCAATCATACATACATACTTTTTGATTCCATTCAGAAGAGTACCACCAACACCATATATTCCACTAATTACCTGCCCATAAAGCTTCCCTATAAACTCTATCATATACGCCTGTTGCAAACCAATAAAACCTAAATTATAAATTTTGTATTCTTCTCCCTCATTTTCAATCATTTGTTTTATGTAAAAGATTATAGATCCACAATTCCTCTTACAAATCCTTAAACGACCTTGTTCTTTCCACCATTCATCTTCAGTCACTCGATCGCACTCTTTCGAGCCAAAATACCAGGCATACTACCTATCCCTACAACACCAATTTAAACCTTACTCCCCTATAATTTCTACAGTTCCCCTTTTCTCCCTACACTTATATAAGGTATATTACGCTCTCCTCACATCCCTTGAACTTATACCCCCCACCACCCCATCCATAACCTTTCTTAGCACAACTTTCCAAATCCAATCAATCACCATCTCGCCTCCGCTCTTGAATCATTTCACCAGTAATTTTCATCTATACCTGCAGATTTACATTCTTCAACTTTCTCATTCCATATTACCTCATCCTTGCTAATAACCTCATCCCAAAATACCATTTCCTTCTTGCAACCATCAAACCCACACACATTCACTAACAAATCATCATTACTGTTAATATTGTCAGATTTTCGAAGTTTATTTCCACACTCCCCTCTCACATCCCTTTCATCAGTTACAAAAGCACCATCCCTATTCATTATTCTAAGCAAGATTCCACTATTCTATTTCTTAACCTTTCGCGCTTCCCTTCCAGAAGATACTTCCTATTCACCTTGTACTGTATCATTCACCTCCTCCAAACTTTCATTTACCTCTTTTTTTCTTTCTATGTATGCACCCTTTAGTATTCTTTTTTCATTCTTATTATAATTCTAAGCATCTTCTTTGAAACTTCATCATTTGCTTTTAGTACATTCAACCACGCCTTCTTTGTTTTACCTTTAACCGCTTTATCACCTCTTCATTTCCACATTCGCTGTTACATTCTTTACTTTCTCTTTACGGCACATCCAACACTTCCTTGCATCTAGACAATGACTTCCTTCATTTCCCCGTTTGTTCAAGTATCAACTTGTTTCATTCAACCGATTTACTAGCGAGCGCTCTTAACGAACTTATCCTTATTGGTCTGTGGTCACTAACTTAATCACTCTTAATTTTACCTTACTTCCTGTTCGTATCACCTTTCCTCTCCATGTCCAAGCCCACCACTAACTTAATTTTTACATAGAACAACATAATGATCGATATCCCATTCCTAAACCCCTCACTGATTAAATTAACATACTTCAACATCTCCTTCTTCCCAACACAAAATCCAATCATACTATTTCACTTCAATACATCTCTAACCTACACCAACTCAGATATCACTTGATGCATACTCTATGTGCTTAAGCAAAGCTATTACTTACACAACATACCTCTCCCTTCACAGCAAATAGCAACTCACCTTCTACCATTCTCATTTCTCCCGCCACCCCAAACCACCTGTTATATACCATCCTTTTTGATCACCTATCCAACCATTTATCAGTCCCCCAACACTTCAATCTGAAGGCTCCTACTCACCCCAGTCCAGGCATCATTCAATGAGGATCCAAAAAAAGTCAGTACTCTGCTTCAACGGTTTCCCTCAGATGGACCATACGTCACAACCCACACATACCTTAACCTTTCCAAACTTTAAATTAAACCATTAGAATTCTAGGACACAAACCAAAGTCTTACCATAGCTTTGTTACCAAGTTCACTCATCAAATTCAATTTCCTTCTCTCCCTCTCTCATTCATGTTCCACACCAGCACACACATGCTTCACACCACACACACCAAGGTATTTTCACCGTTCCTTCATCTTTGTATCAAGTCACAAGCGAGCAAACTGCAATACTTTGGCACCTAAATTCTAAATACATTCCATGCACCTCTCTCCTTTCTCTCCAACATTTATTCCTCTAAGGATCTACTGTACCCGTACAAGATTACAAAATCTTCGTCCGAACAATATTAGAAAGGCCCGTTTACGGCGTATCACGACATCTCCGAGGCGTCGCATCAGCATTCCTAGCAGAGAATATTTTTTTTTTTTTTTTTTCTATTTTTTTTTTTTTTTTGTTTTTTTTTATTTTTTATTTTTTTTTTTTTTTTATTTTTTTTTTTTTTTTTTTTTTTTTTTTTTTTTGTTTTTTTTTTTTTTTATTTTTTTTTTTTTTTTTTGGTAGGTAGTGAGCAAGCCAACCAAACTCACTACCGTCCCTGAGTCGCCGTTCTACGTTACACGCAGACATACGATGTGGGCAATTTCTTCTCCCCAAACACGGAGATATGAGTAGTAGGATGTCTGTAGAATGTTATTAGAAGAGGGGCGCTGTCACTTTAATCCATTGTATATGAATATGTGGATAAATGGTGTTAGTAATATGTAGCCTGGAGGAATGATTGTATTAAGAATACTGATCGCAGAAAGAGAAAGTGCACCATTTAAAATGGGAAAGGTAATTTCACACTTTCGAGGTTATTGCGTTACTCTCCCGTCTATATATTATATATTTATATATATTATATATATATATATATAAATAGGAATATAAATAAAATTTCACGAAACGTCTCTTATCACCTTATTGTATTTAAATAAATAATAAATATATATATATAATATAATATATATATAATAATAATATATATATATTATATATGAAATGAAGAAAATTTAAAATCAAGTTCTTATTTAAAGTTTTAATGCTTTCAGGTTGGCTGTCTGGATGAGATGTCCGATCATCAGATACTCTAGGATTCCATACCTTCCTCAAGGTGATAAAGTGTCCGAATATTGAATTAATTTGTGAATAAGGGAAAACGTTATTTATTCATCGTTGTGACGAGTCGTGGTTGTAATTGTAAGTGTGAAGATGGGAATTTTAATTTTTCAAGTAGTTTTACACCAGATGTAATAAAGAAGAAAATATATATTATTATATATATAATTATATTATATATATATATATATATATATATTATATATTTATATAAATATATATATATATATATATATATTATAATATATATATATATTATGTGTATATATTATATATATATATATATTAATATATATATATATATATATATTATATATATAGTATATCTATATATATATATATATATATATATATATATACTATATATATTATATAGTGTATACTATATATATATATATTATATATATTATATATATATTATATATAATAATATATATATATAGATATTATATATATATTTATATATAATATATATATATATATATATATATATTATTTATTATAAATATATATATATTAAATATATATATATAATATTATATATATATATATATATATATATTTAGTATATTATATATATTAATTATTTATTATATCGGATGTGCTGATATTAGACCATTAGCGTACGAAAACATTTTTTGTATCATGATCTGTAAAGATTTGCATATAATGACAATTTTTAAATTTTTCATGCTCTTTAATGGCGGATTAGCTACTACGGAAAAAAAAAAAGTTAATTTTCTTTACAAAATTTTTATTGAAGTGCTCTTAAAAAGTTCTTGTTGAAATTTATTTCAAAGATAGCGCAAAATTTCTTGGTTGTTTAAAGGTACAATTAGTAATTAGGGTTTTTGTGAACAAGTTGTCTAGTTTTATTATGGCTGACGAGAAACTTAAGCTTGTAAAGAATCGAATCAATCTCAATAAAATACGTTGTCAAATAAAGGAAGGAATCAATTTATTATTTGTAAACAAGTAGAGTGAAATGTGAGGTCGATTCCAAAATGAGGTTTTGAAGACTGAGTTGGAGGAAATAATTACGCGATGAGGATTAACGAGGACGTAATTCATTGTTATATACCGTGTACTGTATTATATACTAAGAATGTACTACTTACAAAAAAGAACTGTGGTTAGACGTGGAGTCATAAGAGAGAATTTCCATGATGAAAGATATTTTTGTTAATCTTATTTATTTAGGAAGTGCGCTTTTCAGAACTCTATAGTGATATTTATATACAGCCTGTAGAAGCTTCTCATAAAGATTTAGATTTTTTTTTTTTGTCTTCTTTCACAATGGTTTATATAAAATGTGGGAACTGATAGGCGTTAATTCCACCAAATAGATATATAATGTTTAGAATCATTGCATAAACAATGTGATTCAATTGGTTAATTATCATATAATAAAAACTTAGGTTTTTTGTATCTTATACTGATTCATTTAGTATTTCTGAAAGAGTTTCTTAGATAGTACAATTAAATACATTGTATATTTATCCGCATATCACACTACAGCACAAATAGATGTAGTATTATATTATATACTTATACTTACTATATATTACTGATATCTATAATATTATATTATAGTATATGTAATATGTAATATTATATGAATATATATATATATTATATTATATGAGTAGATATAGATATAAGATATATAGATATTTGGGTGTGTGTAATATATATTAATATATATATATGTATATATATATATAAATATATATATATATATATAATATATGTGATATATATATATATCTATTATAGTATAAAGTATATATATATATATACTCGGAATCATTTTACTTTCAAGCTCGATATTTTTTATTTAAGTGAAAACGTAATTATTTTTTATTAGAGTCATTTACCTTAAAACTTCTTAGTGTAAATAGGTATTCGATTAAACTGCTAAAAATATATTTTTTATAGTAGTTATCAAAAATAACTTTAGGGTTGTATATTTAAGCTTCTATAATTCCATGCATATTGAATAAGAAAGAAAGAATAATATTTAATTCAGATGCGGGAGTTTTAGAGTTGATTCTAAAGTAGATGTTTAATGCCGCTAGTAGTAAGAAAGTAGCATTAGTTTTTCATATAACCAACTGAAAAAGAGGAAGATTTCGAGAACAAGCATGAATACTTATAGCCATTGTTGAAATAATTCTGCCGATCACTTGTTATGTGCCTTGTTAACGTTAGGCATACGAATAAGGAACAGGACAGATACTCATTTGCTGAAATGGTTAATAAGCTAGACAGATTGAAAGAAAACTTTGTATTGTTTTCCTCTGAGAAATTAAATAGAACCCGTTTCCAATCACTGTATTAAACTTGTAATGATTGTGAGAAGACGAGGAGCTATGGTAGAGCGTCATGACTGCTGAATTCTCCGGAGAAGGGAAAAGCGGTGATTGTCGATTTACATTACAGATTTTCAGTGGTGATGGGAAAGCTTATAAGATTAAAGTTGGATATTTTACATAAGATTTTATATTTCAAAAAAGTGAAGCAACTAGTTAGACAGATTACAACTGCAAAACTCTTATATGGTTTTGTGCGGTCTGAATTTGAACTGAATTTGGTATTTTAGTCTATGTTTATAACTGTGCATACCTTCTTATTACTACATATTTCAAACTTATAATATACTTTGCCTTTCTTTGTTTACACTTGTGAAGTTTTCATATCCAGCTCGAACTACCGTGCTCAGTACATATATACGCCAATTGCTTACCTTATAGTAGGGTGGTGACTTTGAAAGAAACTACTAGTAAATTTTTTCTAATAGGCAACGCGAGAGAGTTGGTTTATGATTGCTTAAGTTGTGCTATCCAACTCTAATATTATCCTATCTAAATGTGCAATGGTCTCTAATATAGTGCAATCATTATTATATCATCATGATAAAGTACATTCCGCTGCAGAGCTATAAGTTTTTCTTTTAGATGGGTAGTATGGAGCTCGCGATAAATGTGAAAGACAGTCAGTTACGATCCTCATAAAAGAAGTGTTTTGTAGTGAGAATGTTGAATTTGCATGTATATGTTATCACATTTTTTTGAGGGTAGATGACATGAAAGAAGACAATGTAAGTAGAAGTGAAAAGTCGATTGTAGCAAGTTTGATTGACTCCATTCCTTGTAACAACTAACGGTTTTAGGGAGATGGAGCGTTCATTAATAGGTTGAGAGGTTGGTTGCTCTGAAGGAAGACGGAGTAGTAGTGATCAAGGCTATGTGGTATTCGTGATACTGATGGTAGAATTCTACACGAAGTATAGTAGAAGTACTGTGGGAGTTACGTAAGCCCAAAGCAAACTGACTGCGGATATCCGGTATTAGATGGTAGAGTTAGACATTAGTTAAGACAATTTCAGGAAGAGAAGAGTTGATATTGGGCATAAGTCTGTCTAAGGTAGGAATTGTTAGCGTTTTAGCGAAGAGGCGTAAGAAGTAATTAGCGGGATAGACGTCAGCGAGCAATATAAAATTGCTGATGTGAACGTGTGACCACAATCTATCTGTATAGAATTAATGCAATGTTCAAGATTTTGCCACGCTCTCAACATGACTAGAATTTCTTTACTCTCTTCCCACTTTTAAGTGCATTACTCTTTTTTTTAAGGTCAAAGAACTATCCCTTTATGCTATAATTAGTAAGCCGATAACTAAGCTCGGGGAAAGAATAAGGGTTATAGAGTGGTTACTGATGAGGATTTAGTGAGGCGTTACAGATTACAAGTTTAGAAAGAGCTTATGAAGATTTTTCTCTTAAGTGCCGGAAGTAGTGACACCTGGTGAGGCTTTTTATTAAACTTTAAGTATGTTGAAGTTCTAAGAGAGAGATTGATTTAGAGGTAGAATCAATCTTATCTCATTTCTTAAATGCTGAAATTGATGCTAACGTTTTAGATAAGCCAGTTATGTGTGAGAGAGAGAGAAGAGAGAGAGGGGGGGTTTGTCTTAATGAAAAAATGCAAATTTGTTAGCTTTTCTCACATTGAGAGAAGTTGGCTTCAAAATGCTAATGTTTCCTAATGCAAGTTTAATAATCTCATCCCCTTGAATGATTTACAAATTTTTACTTTTAATAAAGTAACTAAACCATAACACCATCAGAAAGGTCAGCTTAAGCATTTTACTTATTCACATATGCTATTTAAGCAGAAATTTAATTTAAGAAATGAGAATTAAAATTAGAATAAAAAGTTTCTACTAACTAAGATTCAACATGTCAAATGTCATTTTCACATGCATAATAATAATGCTATATAATAAACCTGATGTGACGCGATCGAGTATCAATTAGAAGAATATATCTACTGCTTCATAAAGCTCTTTCTAAATCTTGTATGTAACCGCCACTCAGCCCATCTACTAAGAACACTTAATGACCCTGAGTGAAGCCCACGTATGATTGGG
>JABUQX010064613.1:0-25000 GCA_015478945.1 Trachelipus rathkii
ATAATATTCACCAGTCTAAGTGGACATAATAAATTAATATTTTAACAATATTAACTAATAGAATGTTTTTAACTTCCTACCTTATTTTAAACAATTATATATTATATATATACTATACCTTTTATATATATTATATATAACTCACTACTATATAGGCTATAATACAATGCTAATTACTTACAACAATTAATACTTTTTTCATATTATTATTTTATATATATTTTAACTATAATATTACTCATATATATATTCATTCATTATTTTAATATACATACTCTATTTTACCTATTATATACCATAACCTATAATACATATATACAACTTCTTATCTATTAATAAATTAATATAGTATATATATATCATTTATATATCTCTATGAAGGTAAGTTCTCAACTATTTGGATTTATCATTCTTCCGGTCCGGAGAACTCTCCGGCCTTTCCGGTCCGGATTTATATTACATTTTTTAATTTCATACGCGCGCACCTCCGGCTCTTCCACAGGCCTCCAGCCAAGAATTACTCTCCGGTGGCACTCCACCTAACTATTAATAACTAGTATACTATATAATAATTATATATATATATTAATATATTATATATAATATAATATTATAAATATATAGTATAGTATATATATATAGTATTTATATATTTATATTATTAATATTATATTATATATATATTAATATATATATATATATATATATATAATTATATATATAATATATATTTATATATATATTATTAATATATATAATATATATTTAATATAATTATATTAATAAATAAATATTATATATATTAATATATTAATATATATATATATATAATAAATATAATAATATTATATATATATTTATTATTATAGTATTATATATATTATTATAATATTATCATATATATATATAATATATATAATATATATAGTATACTATATATAGCCTATATATATATATACCTATAAACTGAAAATATATAAATATTATAATTAATAGTATATATTATTAATACTATTAAATAAATAATAATAATATATATAAATAATAATAATAATAATAATAATAATAATAATAATAGTATGACAAAAGTGTTACAAGGAGATTACGCTAATCGCCCTCCAAACTAGTATATTTTATCAACCTCTTTCTGTATTAGCTAGCAGACATAATGATTTATTAGCAATTAACTTTAGGTGCAAGACTGGAGCGAAAATGATTTTGCTCGATCTCAGCCTGACTATCTTTATTAAATTAGAATTAAAAAACTATAAAATAAAACTCATACTATATAGATTACTAGATATACAAGTTATGATATTATTAAATTATATCCTTATTATTTAGAACTAAATCATCGTACGTTTCTGTTTTATTTAAAAGACAAATTTATTTATTAAATTTGCGACATTATTTATTTATCATAAATTGAAACATTAGATTTTTAATTGTATTATATATAATTCAGAAATTTACGTCTTAAATGAAGGAGGAGCGTGTCGCTCTCATTGGCTACTTTAATTAATTTTACACCGGAGTTCGACTTCCCATGAATTTTAATATATAGTATTATATAATATATATATTAATATTATAATATTATATTATAATATATATATTATATATAAATATTATTATATATATTAATATATTAATATTTAATATATTATATATATATATAATATGGAATATATATATATTAATTAATATATCTATATATATATAAAAGGTCAATATCTCTGCATCATTTAAGCCAAATGTTATTGGGCGGTAGGGGGATTTGACCTAACTTGGTTTACTCAAAGAAAAAATATATAGGCGTATTATAAGCCGTACTCAGGAAGAAAAATATAATATAAATAGAACATTGTTAAAAATATCGGCTGGAAAATGTTTTTTCTTTTCTTTTATATATAAGGAAAATTAAAATAATTAAACTAAACTAAAAATTTGGCTACATACAAATGTCAAAATAAAAAAATGTACCTTCTTTTATAATAAAACTTCAATTAAGTTTTCTTACAACATTTTTGTGTGAAAACTATGTCAGATTTGATTGTCTTTGGGGAGTCGAACTAGTCTTTTTTTTTTTTAAATTTTTTTTTTTAAATCGATCCGACTCCGACTCCTTACCTCTTGAAGAGGCGAGTACAACAGAAGCCATAGTTCCAATATATATATATTATATGCACCAACTATTTAAGTAACTTTACCTATATTTATATATATTATTTATATATATTATATATATATTATATTAATTAATATATTATATATAATATATATATATATATATATTTAATATATATTATATATATATATATATATTATATTATAGATCTATATAATATATATATATATTAATATACTCTTATGCTCTACAGCCATACCCCTTCACAAAACCCCTCCATTCACTTCTATATGCACTTTCTTCTAGCCTCTGCCAAAACTCAATCAATTTCTCTGCTCCAGGGCATTTTTTATGAATCCTCCACTTTTTGCGTCGTTCTCTCCGCAGTTGATTTCCAGACACACTCACTCCACTATATTTATTTTGGCTTCACGAACCTGACTTGGAAATTGGTTTAGACTCAAGGAGCCGACTATCATCACGCGATGTCCGTGGTGTCCACGAGTGAGAAAAAACGATCCCTCAATATATACCTTCTCTATTTAATCTCTTCGATCATATTTACCTATTCTCTTATACCGCACCGAATTACATTGAACAGGTAATAACTCTATTTTATCGAAGACACAGTTACATTGACTCCTCATGGTGTGTATTCCAATTTCGTTGCTCAACCGTAACTACGAGCCTTCTCCTAGATTGAGTTGAGCACTAATTAGCACCATTTGTACTTTAATGATCATTAAACCTCTAAGTGAGTGCCAGACCTAGGGAGTCTCATTACTATTACATTACACATTGGTAACGAGAGTGAACCTCTCATGTAAGTATGAGCGTACTGTCAGACTGCAGATCCCTTTACCTACACCAAGAGGAATTTAAGTTGGGAGATACCAGCCAGCTGTCCTGCCATTTCACTTTAACTTTCCTACTACACTCTTGTGGAGGAGTGGTGGTGGGTCCCATGAGGTGTGTATCCTAAATCACATACCCTCATAATATTTAAACACTAGAAGCACTGTGCATACCAAGCGTGCGTGAACAGCATCTTAACATAAAACTATGTCCAACGAGCGGGAGGACTGTCCTGCACTACAAGTGAAAAAGGTTGGAAAGAATGGTAATTTGGCAAGGTATTAGATGAATTTATCCTGGTGAAGATTGAAATATCAAAACCAGTGAGAGCCTTAACTCGTGTGATCTACGTTAGTACTTTCCTGCATTGTGATCTAGGTACTGAGATATCCTAATATTTAAACTTAGGACACCTGTTTTTCCAGGCTGCTCACATATCTATGAGGTAGAGTGTACTCTCATCGAAGGACTGGTCCTAATAGTAGATATATTAGGAATTAGGAATTTTTTGGTGGTTAAGATATGAAAGCGTTTTTCTTTTCATAAAATTTTCCTAGTCAGTAAAAGTGTGCGTAGTTATCTGTATAAGGAGACGTTCTACCAAGAGGGAGAAGGCTTTGAGTGATAGGAGGAAGTGCGAGTGTTATCAGTTATTTATATTTTGAATGTGATTTTTTTTTAATAATAATCTTATGGAGTGATTTTTTTGTTTGTAATGTTTATTAGTATTTACGTATTTTCTTGTTCATAAAGAGACAAAAGAGACTTTTCATAACACTGCTTTGAAACTTATTACTTATTTAAATAAGTGAAATTGAAAAAAGGAAAAGAGAGAGTGGAGCGAACACTGAAAAGGGGGTTCAACCATGGTATTCACGATCTAGCTTTAGCGACAAGTAAAATATAATAGCATGGTATATTTATATTATTATATAATTTATTTATTGATATAGAAGGGTTGTATGTCGTTTTTTGTGTAGTGCTGAATTCATCGGGTTATATACTTCTGTTCAATTTCCAGCCACTCGATTTTCTGTTCCAGGGGGGAGGTTTGTAATTTTCGCATTGTGGGGATGCACGGATAGAGAGTATGAATTTTAGTGATAGAGGTGATTTTTCCTTGAATGAATGCATTGGATTTTGTGGTTGCCATAAAGTTTTTTTTTTTTGGAGTGTTTCATTATGTCTCTGAATTCACCGATTTTAAAATTGGAGGTGGAAGGATCCTCTCCGAGATTATAGAGTGTTCAGAGTTGAAGGAAAGAATAAACACGTGGGGTCAACCTACCGCGAGTGGATGAGTGGCACTTATGGGTGAAGTGGTGAACATTGGGCTTCGATTGTGTAACATTGAGATACTATCTATATTATTTAGGTTTCACTATATTTTATTTGCTATTCATAATGTATGATTAGATATATATCTATTCATTATAGCTTATTAGTTAGTATATAGTTCATTGCTTGTTTTATATATCTATTTACATTATTTTCTTATGAGAGTAATTATTGTTATTAGGAGTATTTCCTTATGATATTGGGTGTGTAATCTTGTATTATATGGAGCGGTGGTGAGTAGTTATTAAGAAATTTGTGATCCGTGAGTTGTATTAACGACAATAAGGTTTGGTTATTTATGAAAGAAATTTGTTTGTCTCACATTTGAATACAAAGCCAGCAAATTTAGTCAGTATTTTTTAAGTATGAGACTGTAAATATAAAGATAAAAAAGATAAAAAACTGGTATTTTAGGAAGGGGAATTGTATTTTTCATGATTAGAATAAAGATAGGACTCTGGTTTGATATAAAACTTTGTAGGGCGGAAATCGTTATATTTCTATTCCTCAAGTATAATGCGGACTATATAGCTAAAGAGATCAGTTCAGCTTATGTGCTCTTTAAACTGGATTGGAATGATTGTTGACTGTGGATAAAATATCCATTTAATGTGAGAGGAGACATACGAAGACATGGTCCATTAAAGATTTGAAATGGTGTGTTAGATCTCGTACAGAAAATAAAGATATGAAGTTATTTTGCCTATGCTTTTTGGAGGGAGAGAGCCTTTGGCGGTTTCTTGGTAAATGCACCGAAGATTACAAAGAATAGGTTCTATAGAAGAGATAAAAATAAATTGAGAAAGGTTTCGGAGAGGATCCTTTGTGGCCTTGACAGAAAGGCTCTGGGGTGATGAAGAAAGTGGAAAAGGAGAAACTCAATAGATGTATATGTGGACTGATGTGAGGAGATTGAACCAAGAAGCGCTGGCGTACACCGTTGTTAGAAGTAATTTTGATAGGTAAGGAGAGAACTATAGTTGAATATTGATTAGCCGGAAAGTTTTGCAAGGGAAGGATCAGGGGGAGTGGTCAACTCTGTGGGAAAGTTGTACATTGAAGAAATTCTGTGGCGCCGGGTGAGAGTCATAGTATACGAGGTCAAGTGATCGGTGACGCTGTCGCAGGAGATCTAGATTGAATGAAGATGAAAACAATTTTTACATGATTGTGTAGATTTACAGAAAATTACAAGCAGATAACACTTACAGACAGAACACTATAGGAGCAAGGTAGGTGGGCCTAAAAACAAATCTAACATGCTATCAGTGCGGAGACAAAGGACATTTCGCACGGGAATGCACTTTAAGGATTTCGGGAAACGGATAGGAGGGGGGAGGGGGCTGCTACGTCGGAATTAGCCCTCTGATTTCAAAGTCCCGAATTTCTTAAAAAAAAAAAAAAAAGTATAGTCGAGGCCATGGCGGATTGGAGGGTGTGGAATTCCTGGATGTTACTTAAAGTCCGATAGTAGAGCAAGTGGCATAGAGAACTTCGGTGGAGAGTTGAGATGGACACTCAGAAATGAGTAGGTGCTGCGGAGTGTTGATCGGAAGAAGGAGATATTGTAAGGAGGTGGAGGGAAATACAAGTGTCTATTGAAATAGATGGAATAGAAAAATCTTTCGAAGGTTGTACGTGATGGGAGAAAAAATATTATTTTTCGGGAAGCGGACATAATAGTAGGATTAGATGTATTATGGAATTCTGGGGAGTTTTCATCGACATGAGTGAAGGGAAGCAGCTCAGTGGTGTTAAAGTTCAAAAAGGAGAAAATAAAGGGGAGTGGTTCGTTACTAAGTGACAAGAGAAGGTGAGATTTGAGTTGGTTTGACGATTGAGGGGCAATTTCTCAGGAGAGTGGTGAGGACGGAAAAGTTTTGGGATGGTAAAAATTGGAAATGAAAGAAAGGGAGAGGGAGCTGGTGCTAGGCGGTATCTAGAAATATAGGTGTGGTGCAGTCTACGGAGATCTATGAGTGAAACAACTAGAATAAATTGGTATGAGATTGAATAAATGGATAGAACCGCAAGTGATTTTCTTGTGCGGGAATGGAAGGGTTTTGTGCCATGGAAGTGAGATGGAGAGAGGGTGATTCTCTTAATGGCGGTCATTGGCAGGAAACCCTAAAGGACAAAGTGGACCAGTATTGGATTTCAGAGAATTAATAAAATTTGTAATGTGTTGTATTAGGGTGGCTGTTCGCATAGTAACCCGCCTTGACTACCCCTCCCAACAGATGATTATTTCTGAAAGGTGAACATCTAATGATATAGTAGGTATTTTATTATTCATAATTATAATAGGTATTTATTTATATTATCATTTAAACTTCTAATCAGTATGCACTTTCTTGCCATCTTACTAATGTAATCACTTTTATAAAATACTGCAAAATTTTTCCTCAGGAAGACAATTATTTTTCTGAAGATGGTGTATGAAAGGAGGGGTGGACATTGTGTCCAACCAACAACTTCATTGTCTCTGTGCAGTCACACAAGGGAGGAGTTTTACATATTCTGGAAGTAAGTCTTTCAACAGTTTCCAACTCTTGTTGTAAGATGTTGTAAACCAGCAGCTGCGTTGATTTTTATGAGTGCTGACCGCTTGGGGGTGGTTTTTCTTCACAGACTCTTTTTTCTTTCATGCAGCAGATCCAATTACTTGTTCATCATTTATAAAGACCTTCACGAGTGCCCTTAAAGCGTGAGATAATAATCCCGATAGGGTAAAGCATCATATTTCAGTGTTCAATATCAGTGTTTTATGATCTTCATTCCTGTAAGTTAAAACAGTCTGGATGGAGCTTACTATAATTGACTTGTCTGATTACAGGTGCCAGTCTTGGGAGCACTTCACTATCTGCTATTCTTGGGAGCATCAGTTTTGCTATTCTCGGGGCATTATTGCCTATTGCCTATTAATTTTCGAAAAGTTGTGTCAATTACATATTTTGGGAATCAGTTCCTCAACTTTGTTTTTGCCAATTGCCATTTTTGTGCCTTATTGCCATCATCCTGCTTTTTTGTTTATTTGTTCATCTACTACCGATCCAATTGGACTCATCAGAGGTTAACAAGACTGTTAAACCAAGTTTTTGTAGTTGGTTCAAGGTGTTTTGCATCTGGTTACACCGAGGCACACGACAATAAATCCCTCATATGTGTCCTATTATATGGTGTGGAGTAAGGGTTCTTTTGTAATATTATATTTTGGAGATTTGTGACGAAAGGTCCCGAACATACAGTTCCGTCTGTAATTACTCTTAATGCAGACAATTGATTTTGACGCTAGGACGCTTGAAAGGGTCACGAATGAATGTAATTAGGCTTCCTTCCCGTTAAAAAGAGTTAGTTTTTTGAAAGTAAAGGATTATTGAAAGGAAGCATGTTGGGTTTCTCCGCCTTCTACTCAGTTAACATTATAATGATTACTTATTTACGGAGGAGAGGGATGAGTTTATTTCAAATCAACGAAAGTTTGCTGATTGTAAATATAGTAGGGGCTGCCTAAGTGTGTATTAAGTTCGTTTCGGAGATGAGAAACTCTTGTTTACCGATATTAGAAAAAGCCTTCACGGCTGGAAATTAACAAATCTGAGGACAGAAATCAGTAGAGGGCTACAGATGGATAGTTTAATAAGTATAGGGTTAAACTTAGCTTAACTAATGATAGTGATTTTATGTTTGAGGTGGGGTTTTCACCGTAGTGAGAACCTAAATACACCC
Source organism: Trachelipus rathkii (assembly GCA_015478945.1). Classification (NCBI taxonomy): domain Eukaryota; kingdom Metazoa; phylum Arthropoda; class Malacostraca; order Isopoda; family Trachelipodidae; genus Trachelipus; species Trachelipus rathkii. The sequence goes on from JABUQX010064613.1 coordinate 8,051, forward strand.
GGTAGATTTAGAATCATTCCACTCAGTGCCTTAATTCAGTATCTGGAACGCAGGTGTGTAGTCGATGAACGTAAAATACGGAAGATTTTAAGTTCTGAGTTTTTACAGTGTGGAATGGTTGGTATGGGTATTTTCTTTGCTTCCCGGAGGTCATTTTTAGTTCGGAGGAAGCCATATTGGGTATACTTCCTTGCGGGGCTTTCAGATTCACTGAGTGGGATGTCGTCACTACTCCCCAACATCATCATTAAAACTTTAGGGCAGGCCCGAACCCCGTGGGGGGACGACGAAATGTTTTTTACTCACGGTTCCTAGCAAAGGACACGTATGACTGATTTTGAATGACTTGAATAGTGGTAGTAATAGAGTTAGGTAACTCCAGGTAGAATCAACTGGAGCTCAGTAGTCCCATAGTCATATAGTCCATTAATTTAGTTGATAGTGAGTAGATAACGAGTGCCAAAGATCAAGATAGCTAACTCGATGGGTTCTAAGAAACTGTTGGACAAAATAAATTTTCCTTATACATATTAATTTGTTTTACGAGATCTAAGTGTAAGATTACCTGTGACCATGACATGTTTAAACAAATTTCATATCCGCTTGCTCTCGTCGCATATGGAACGACCTTTTTCTTTCTTGAGTCAGTCATATATTTTTTATTTGTCAGTAATATTTTTAGTGTTAATTGTGATATGTGTTTGTGAGTTTTTGAGAAGAGAAGCGCAGTATATTATAGAAATATAGAATTATTGGTTGCCTAACCATAATGCAGCCTTCGAGAACAGAGTATTGTCGATGAGTTGCGCAGGAGTTTTGCCATTGGGAGTGAGTTGACGAATAGAGTGGAGGTAGGTAAAGGTGGAGAGTGGGTTAAGTGTATAGGAAAATGCGCTAAGGTTGGTTGGATGAGAGTGTGGGTGATGAAGTGGGACGATTTATGCCGCGCTCCTATTGGCAGACAACAAAGGTTGGGAGAGAGCTCGCTCTGGAATTTATTTATACAAGAGTGAAGGAGGAGAGTTGAAATATGAGAGAGAGAATTAGAGCAAGAGGAGACGCAAATTTGGCATTGTCTATCGCTCGAACGCGGACGTATTACTAATGGGTAGAGCCTGTGTTGGACACTGCCTTTGCTCCAGGAGTTTGTCAACGACTTTGACACTAGGGGAATTTCAAGTTCCTTAAGGAGGTATTATTACTGCGTGTGTTTGAGCACTTAGGCGAGCAACAAACACATTCACACCATTACCTACAACACTAGCCCAAGGGTTTGTGGATGCCTTCCCAGTGGTTATTTTTAACAGTATCTGGTAAGTACTTTTGTGGGTTCCTTAGTACAAGTACTGAAATCCTGTTTGTGGAACATGACTTTTTTGCGGTTATTATAATTTTGGTTCTCCTTCCTGGATATTTCTTGAGCCAGTATTGAGACTATGGTCGAGAAACACAAATCAGTATCAACGACAGCATCGGAGTGCTTTATTTGGAGTGTCACAACAAGTTCTCTGACGGCGATGATATACAACTCGCTACTGTAGCGGGTGCTACCCTGGGAATAAAGGAAGTTGAAATTAACCTTATGAATACATCAAAACACCAGATCCTCAAAGTGGGTTCTAAGTGACTAACTGATATGTGACTTTTATCGTTCAGACAGCTAAGTCGAATAAAGACCATCTGCCTTTCACAACACAGATCAAAAGGTTGCATCCTTTGTAGCTTTGACTTACGGAGTGAGTGTGTGGTTCCGGCAAATGGTTCCTGATAGTCCAGGTTGCTGGCAGTATCAGCTACTTTGGGATGCAAGATACATGCGAGTTGGAATCAATGGGAATATAACAGGTATCCTGCAGAGACCACAAATAGACACCAGACCTTATGGTTCAGACAGAGCCAATCACACTAACAATACACAAATACAGCTTGCTGATGAATCATTTTGTACCGAGGACCAGAGATATATGGTGTGCTCCTTTGCGATTGCATGATTCTAGGAACGAGCAACGAGTGCTTTTGATGATGTTCCACAAGCCATAGTGTGTATTGCTGGCAGAAAATGAGGCAAATGAAATTCGCGAAGTACAGGATAGATTAAGAAGGGTTACGGGTAAATGTTATTACAAAATACGAGTTGACACAGGAATGCTATATGATTAAGTATATGGGCTAAAGGTAGTGTCGCCGATTTCGAGACAAATTCTGTTTCAAATGGTGATAGCTCAACTACCCTAAACTCGCCTCATCTACGTGGGTTGCGCTTGTTAGGAAGACAACTTGAAGGTTCTTTCCTTCAGTTGTATCAGCTCATCATCAAGGATGATAGAAATTACGGATCCGTCAAAGAAACTTTGTTGGCTTGGTTTCATCCAAGAAGAAAATCGGGAAAAGAGAAGAAACATAAAGTTCTGAGAAATTATTCTATGAATAAGTCGTTGAGTTGGGTTCCAGTTAACAAGCACAGTGCACAAAAAGGAACACCAGGACGAGAGTATTCGTATGTATGCTCTTCGTCTAGAACATCCTAGCCAAGAAGCACTATCATGGTCTAAAAATGAGGAAGCATTGGTGTCTTATTTCACATGAACTGCTTGTTTCATCGGCTCCAGCCTACCTCCTTACAGGAGTTAGGAGAATACGGGATTTTCAGAATGGAGGGAGTCAAGACAAATGACGAGGAGGCGAGTGAGGGTGAGCTAACGAACGTGTACTCTGGAGTGGGAGAGTGTGTAAGCCATGAGGCAGATTCTTTTGATGCGTGACTACAACAAGCGGTGGGAGAGGATCTGACAGTAGCAAGTTTCTCTCTTAAGCAATTATCGAAAAGACTAACATCCGATGCAGAAATACACAGTAAATCGGACGAATCAATCCGGATAAGACTGAGTTGAACGTCAATTCACCAAGCAACGATCTGACATTGTATTATCCTGGTTGGTCACCGATGTCTCGACTTCAGAATACATCATTGAATTGGACAATAGGGAAGATGTCGACAACCAGAGAGAAAAAACATTCATTTAGAGTACTCAATATCGGAAGAAATTTTATAGGTGTAAATAGCTTATGATCGCCGCAGATAACGCGCAAGTTAGAGAGAAGTTTCAAAGATGAATAGGTACAGGGTAATTCACCAAGAGTTCCCAAACACCGCCGACGCAGTCACACAATAACACATAACCACAAAACAACAATCGCAATAGACAAATATAAATCAGAAATGCTACCTCTGATTGCGAATTATGTGAGAGATGTTGGGCCACATCATAGCAATAGGAATCGAATAGTTGATCACAGTCACTCCTTTGCTCACCACCTGTCTCCACCACAATTTGACGGGGTAGTTTCCGCAGTGTGGGCTTGACAGCCTCGATGTGGGTGCCGACAGGGGATGGAAGGGCCACCTGCTTAGACGCGATCAGCTTGGAACGAACGAAGTCGTGTATATATAGTCTTCGTTAGTTGCGAGGCAAAGAGGGGGCATATAACGAGATTGGAGTGATAATCCTTAGGATCTACTGCAACGAGCTATACATTTACAACATCGCAGTCTCCATGAAACTTTCAAAGCATGAAAGAGAATATCTGGTAGAGTGTGTCCGTTTTGCAGGGCTCCCACATGGTCCTCCCGCTGAGGACATTAATCGTGGAGCACCGAGTGAAACGCGAACCAGGTATTTGCATACAATCAGACTTCAGAGGTAACTATTATCCACAACCTATACAGATTCACAGTCCGCTGCATATATAAACATGAGAAAACACAGTAGGTGGTCCATCGACGGGCGCGGTTAAATAACACAGGGCCAGCAGTGACGAGCGAGAGATCAGTGCGTGACCCATCTAACTTCTCCGCTTCTCGCACAGCGAAATATTTCTGGGGAACCCGATGCGATGGGTGCATATAACCAGTCAGCACTTATGAAGGATAATGTAATGGGCCCATCATCAGAAGCAGATCAAGCGAGAGCTTTAAACTCCAAATCTCCCCGGAAATGAGCCATCCGGTGGAGACGAATTTACAGCAGTCCATGTTGAACCATATAGTGGCTCCTCATGCAGAAAAAATAGAAGAAGATAGCATTAGTGTTAGTCGTATTGTAGAAACCTTAGCGGTTAGTAGTAGTGCTAGTAGTGCTAGTCCTTCTCTTACAACTCTTACAGATACAGTAGCAGTTAGTAGTAGTGTTGTTCATACTTCTCTTTCTAAACCAGTAGTGGTTAGTAGTAGTGCAGCATCTGTAGAAGTTAGCAGCAGTGTCAGTCTTCCTAAGGTAGAACCTGTAGTGGTTAGCAGTAGTGATAGGCGCACTCAAGCTAGTGATACAGATGAGATGAAAGAGATAGTGAGTAGTGATGTGTATCATGTGAACCTAAGTGTAAAAGCGGATGATATGATCATTGACATTAACCTTTGCCAAGCAGATGTAGAGCCTTTGATTGTGTGCGTGGCATTAGAGGATAATAGTCCAAACATATATGAATGCCTCGTTGATAGTGGAGCAGGGGTTAGTCTGGTGAGTGCAGAGGTCATATCAAGTCTGAAAGAACCAGTAGAACTTTTGCCTGCCGCAAAAGTAGGGGTTAGAGCAATCAGATTGCGCGCTTGTGGCCGAAAGTTACTAAACGCCAATTCTCTATGATTATTATGTGGAACTTGTAAGGCCTATTAGATATTTCATGGGAGGATTTTTTCATAACTCAATCGCACGAAATATCTTTCTTTGGACCAATTCAAAAGATGTATTATGTTTCTCCTATATAAAAGTATACGGTCACAGTATATATGTTCATTACATTTAATCCTTGGGAACACATTCATCAGCTTGGATACACGTTTATGCTAGCCGGATTTTTAGCATAAAAAGAAATTGTTATGTTACATTAGCACGTACAATGATGATGTGTATGTTTGTAGCCTTCCGGTAAGGTCAAGGTCGCCACACTGGATATAGACAAACCCTGCTCCTCAAGTATGTGTCTTGTTAAAATGTAGACACTAGAAGTGAAATTCATTCAAAAACTTCAAGTAGACAAATGCTGGAAATACTGTAAGTTTGAGAGGCCGAAAGACCTGCCGATGGATTAGGAACTGATTATAAGGAAGTTTACATAACTATGATTAAATGGCAGGGTTGGCTTAGAATTAACAGGGTTTACAGACAATACAAAGCCCAGCTTGTATTTGAAAGTGAATGGGAGGACTGTTACCAACAACTGAAGTCCAACTTGGGAGAACATTGTTTTTAAGGTGGAATACGTCTCTCCTCATAGTATTATACAACTTGATTGGCATTATAGTTTGGAGGTGAACTTCACTTTGTCCAATGTTGCCCATATCGGGCGTATAACGTCCTTCATTAATTATAACTAAGAGCACTACTTTTGGTGGCTTGCACGGATGGGATGGATAATACACGAGTAAATCGGATAAGTGGTTTTCTAGAATATGTGTGATGTGGTTGTCATTAGTCAAAAAACATGTAAAACATTTTCTTCAGCTATGACACCTCAAATGTTAAAAAAATTTATAGTCTTGAGATACCCATTCGAAGATATAATCCTTTGTGACATATGGACTATGATTTTGCAAGTTATTCCTCAAACAAGTTCAGGTAACAAGTACTGCATGGTCCTTATTTTATTATTGACCACTTTTCCAAGTGGGTTTCTGTAGTTCCTTTATCTCTAATAAATCTAAGTTATTTTCTGTATCTAATAATAATTAAAAACATCTCAGTTCTAATAACTCTCCAATTCTTTTACCAGAATAGTTCACAAATAGAAATTTCTACAGATAAGGCGCGGATTCACTTTCTCAGACGTCTCTCACAAACACTGTTCTTAAGAAATACAGCATCAAGCATATCCGAACCTCTCCTCTCCATCCAGCAAGTAATGGAGTTTTGTGAAAGCAGTGTCAATAGAAGTCTCGAATAACAAATAATCAAATGCTTGGTCTCTTGATTAATATCCCAATAAGATAATCGGGATGCTGAGAGGAAGCGGTTATATAATACTTCTGTCCAAAATGTGTAAATCACACTTTCACACATTTTATCGATGCTCTCAGGAGATAATATATGTCAGACCTCTTGATTTTTTACTTACTCAGATTATTTGTCACATTCTACTCACATAACCAATAGGCTTCCCCAATATTGGAAAGAAGGCGAGTGTAACATTTTTCGACCCTTTTCCGTGTAGGGACAGAAAGTCGCTAAAAAAGTCATCCGTACAGGTCATAGCACCATTCAGAAATTTAAGAGCCGATGGGAAGGCCCATATATTGTCACCGAAGTTAATGAGTTAATGATAACAAGGTTACGTACCTTGTTAGACGTGCTAATGACCTGCTAACTAGGTTATCAGAAGTCCTATTCTTACTCCACTTCTACGTGGCGCTCGCGCAATTGATATAAAATTCATTCCACAACATAGTGGGCTGGTCGTCTAATGTATTTATTTGTGTCCCATATAACCCTGAGATTCGCGTAGAAATTCTTTCACTTATGACGACGAAGAAATGAATGGGAAGTACAGATGTATGAAGCATACCAGATGCCTTCTGACGTCATTTTCAGTTACAATGGTACTGTTCCGTCGTTTCAGAGAGAGCGAATGCGGGAAATCGCTATGACCCATTTCCTCAAACCATCGACGGAAGATGCGCAGTGTAAGTATATATGAATTTTGAGTGGTTTTTTCTCCTACTATTAAACCCCATATCTTTAGACGCTATTTGGAAAAAATCTTACACTGATTTGGTTTTAGGATCACTAATAGACAAGGGGATCAATTTTGGTACACATGTTTAGTTTCATCAGACTCCCTTATGTAGGAACACCAGTCGCTTTGGCCTTACGAATCTTGGTTCAATTCCATTTTGCTAAATTCTCCTCTCTCGTTCTTCAAACCAGAGTCTCTGACTTATATTTGTTTAGAGATATGGCATGCCGTGGTTATACTCAGCGATGGTCCTCCAGTGGTAATAAAGAAAGAATTGGGATCTCCCTTTCTTCATCTGAACTTCTGTTGTGTTCCAGAGGAGCTCCTCGTTAACACATATGTAGAAGCAAGGTTCAAATTCTTCCTGACATAAGTACTAGTACATAACGAGCATTCCAATCTGTAGGTCTTAATTACTTCTATGTAGAGTGTAGAGTATACTATTTCTTTACTGAAATGCATTGATCATGTTAGGTAAACCAGTCTGAAGTGAGTTCAAATACACGCAACTCAATATGTGTTGCCTCCTCCACACTATTAGTACTACATCTCGTGTTCATGAACTGTATCTCATTAGAAGTCAGGAAAAAGATGGATAATAAGCATTCAAAAAGGTTGATAGGTGGAAAGGCGCCTTTGGTTTCAGCAATATCACAGCCATATGTACCTGTGATGTAGACTAAACCCAAATGTTGGTCGTGGCAATCGCATACTGTTTTGATTACTCTGATGGAGGGTGGCGTCTTTTTCATTAAGAGGTGCGTATTGATTTCAGTGGAAGAGATGGCCACCTTATAGATCGAGCATCGAATTTCTCCTTGATCCTGTTCAGGACAGTGTCTCTATTAAGTATCTGGTTACCCATAGCTTATAGAATCAGATGCCGTTCCCACCTTTTCAATTCAGTAGTACTTCTAGTACTCATCGTACAGACTTTTCGGGTTTCCGTTCCAGTTTTCCGTCGGGTTTCCCTAGCTCTCACGTCCTTTCTCCATCCTTTTTCTTGCCACTTTCCTAGAGTAATCCGTATCAAGATATTTTTCAACTGTCCCCTTACACACTCACTCTGCTCATACTGATAGTTGGATAGAAGGTTCTTGCGCTGGTGGGATTCGTTCATACTTCATTTATTGGTATGAACAGTGACTTACAATTAGTTGCATATATGAGGAAGAAGATTTTGGGAGAGATTTCAATTTCCAACCTGTACTCGTCCATTTCAACAACGACGTTAATGGGACCATTTCCCACGGTACCTTGATTTTTATCTAGAGATATATTGTTAATTAGGAGAACTCCAATTGAAATAATATTATAACAGAGAAGCCGAACGAAGCAGTTTATTGTAGTTCACAAATAAGTTCTTAACTTGAATTAAAGATATTACCGTACATGATTCTGTCTGTTTTCATGCGCTAAGTTTTCACTCTGCTTACTAAAGGAAGTCAATGTTGACTGTGTTCTTATTGATGGTTTGTTTTTACTCCCGTTCTCCTCATTGTCATGCTGGTTCGTTCTTGCTGCTAGACGCTAGTATATGGAGACCTGTCTGCATTATTAAGTAAAATCCAGGTGCTGCGGTAGATAAATTGCTGGGATGGGATAAGAGGAAGTCTATACGTATCGGGTTTCTCGGCCTGTAGGATCGAGTCATAGTGTGGATATGGACATGAATGAGGAAAGATACGGATCGTGCTGTACCATAAAGGTAAAATAATGTCGCTTAACATAGGGATAGTACAACAAGATAACTCTTAGAAAAGATTTATAATGGTTTGAAATGTACTACCCTAATAAATAAATACATCAGTAAAAATACAGGTTCAAATATACGGCTTTATTAGCTAATATAAGATAAGCGGCAGTGAAGATGAATCAGTGTTTGACCTGGGCATTACAGAATTGTATGTTTAAATAAGATCTGTGTTTTAAGACATACACTTAATTACTATGGTATTACACCATTTCGTACCAACATTATCTGGTCAATTTTTAAAAAACATACTTGGCTGAGAGACATTACAGAAATGAAAAGTGGCTAAGGGCAAAGCCAGCTTGCCAAATGACCATTTCTAACCTGTTGAATTTGAATATTATATTGCATTACTATTTATTAAAATATCAAAAGAAAGTGTGTATTTAAAAGGAATCAAGCAATTAATGGGAAGGGGCGAATTTTAGTGTTGACGAAAACTGAAAAAACCACGCCGATGTAACAACGAAACCAAAATCTAATCCAGTAAAAAGAAACGACGAAATTTCAGTTAAGAGGCATGAGTCTGGACTGGGATTTGCAAAAATACTACATTTAAAAAAAAATCAAATTATAAAAAAAAAATAAAGAAACGGAAAATTCAGAAAGGGAAATGATGATCACAGCAAACCACAATAGAGGGACAAAAGTATTCGGTAAACCCTATAATGAGACTATAAGAAATGTGTATTTTATCACAGGTCTGAAAAACGTTATGCTTAAAATATTTCTTTATAATTATGATGAAAAAAAAAACAAAAAAGAAAAAAAAAAAAAAAAAAAAAAGAAAAGAAAAAAAAAAAAAAAGAGAGAGAGAGAGAGAGAGAGAGAGAGAGAGAGAGAGTTAACGAATCGAAAAGCACTAGACTGTACCTTATCAAGAACAGTGTGTGTTTGTGTGTGTGTGTGTATGTGTGTGTGAAACCACCCCAGATATGTAATGCATACTCCATACAAGGGCGAACAACACTCTAGTACAGAGATAGTAGCTGGGGTGATAAGAAAGGGATTGAGTGACTTGTGGCACGGAGGTATGGTGGATCTTGTTTGTGTAAATACTAGAATACTAATGGTTAAATTTAAGTTTGGGTAACCGGCCACAAGTTATTAATACTCTCAAATTTTCCTCAGATTCGCCACACAAAACCAAATAATCAGCGTACAGTAAGCAGGGTACCCTCCACTCCTACATTTTTCATCAGTCCAACACCTTCCCCTGCCCCCAGTACCTGTAATTCTTTAATTACCCCATTCATATATAAATTAAATAGCCATGAAGACATAATACATACCTGCCTCAAGCAACTATTAATATTAAACCATTCACTTTCCACTACACTTATTCTTACATAAGATTCACTATCGACATACATACATACTTTTGATTCCATTCAGAAGCCTACTACCAATACCATATACCACTAAAACCTTTCACAAAGTTTCCCTATTAATCTTGACATAAGCCTGTTGCATTCCATAAAACCTAAATACAATTCATTCTGTCCCGTGAATATCCAGTGAATGCAATGCTGGTACTACCCTCCTTCAGAATTCTACTATATACCATCAGGACCTGCAGCTTTACTTGGGTTCATATGGTCCAGTAAAGATTTAATATATTTTACCGTAAAGGGAAGTGACGTAACCTAACCTAACCTAATCCATTTTTAATCAAATGTCTGGACACGTTATTGTGTGGGTTTATTTTCCTGTGATATAAAGAATTTTCGGACAAACTGAACCTTTCGTCTGACCTTTGATATTCCATATATCGATATATATAGATATATCGATATGTTTCGATATATCGAGTCATAGATATAACTATATAATTATAAAACAATATAAAACACTATAAGAAACAGTTGTTGTTTAGAAGCCGTCGAGTGACGTCGTTATTCTTGTGGAAAGTTAAATTTATATTTACTGAATTTTAAATATGAATTTATATGATTTATTTGATATTTGTAATGGTGATTCGACTTTACCAGCCTTCTTGCAGTATTTTAATTTGATTTTACAAGTAAAAGTTTGCGAAAAATCTCATTCCCACTGTTGTTTAACGAAAATTCGAGACAAATTTAAATTTTATTGTGATACTAAAAAATGTGAATTAATCCGTGAGTATATATATATATATATATATATATATATATATATATATATATATATATATATATATATATATATATATATATATATATATATATATATATATATATATATATATATATATTGCCTTTGGGCTCCCCTTATTTGAGGAGTCATTCAAGTTAGGGGCCTAGTTGTGGGGCTTTCGTAATCCATTAGGTTAGGGCCTAGTTGGGGGTTTTTAAGTCTAGGTTATGATAAAGTTTTGTTAGGTAGACACATATTTACGAATAAATTTAAGATTCTTTCTGACCTCAAATCGATATTTAACTTGGAAATATCGAGGAAACCCATTTGGGAATAAACGAGATTTGTTAACATGGCTTATATTCATTATGAGCATTATTGGAACTTCTAGAGAATATATAATATATATATATATATATATATATATATATATATATATATATATATATATATATATATATATATATATATATATATATATACACAAATCGACATAAATTTTTATACTTTGATGCGTGACGTCGAGACATTTTGTGTTACTATTTTTGTGAACAATATGAATTTAAAAGATTTATTCGAACTTTGTGAAAATGATTTTACAGTTTTAGCATTGTTACAACATTTTCGTTTGATAGTAGATATTATTTTTTTTCCAATATTAGAATATCCTACAGTGATGCGCTTTTAATTATGTATTTCTTTGTACATAACGAAACAGTTTCCATGGTAGTAACTTATTTAAATGTGAGTGAACCAACAGTTATAGATTGGTTTAATTTTTGCACGAGGCAGAAGGAAACAACATCTACTCGGCTATTTGGCGTTATTTATGTGGCGAAGAAAGCATCCTAAAGATGAGAGATTTGAACATTTCCTGGAAGCTATAGCAAGGAATTATAAATAAGTCGTGAGTTGATTATTTATTAAACTTAAATATTATTAATTTTTTACTTAAAGACAAACTATATAGGTTAGGTCTAGGTTTACGGCAACGACAATCCATCTAGGTTAGGTCTAGGTTTATACGGCAACGACAACCATCTAGGTTAGGTCTAGGTCTATGGCAACGACGATCCGTCTAGATAGGTCGTACTGTACGGCTTTTTAAGTCTAGGTTATGATAAAGTTTGGTTAGGTACACACACATTTCATATATATATATATATATATATATATATATATATATATATATATATAAGCAATATATATATATGTATATGCAAATATATATATATATATATATTATTTATATATATATATATATATATATATATCGAAATTGAAGATCAGAAAGAAACTTAAGTTTTACCAGATTTACTATATATATATATATATATATATATATATATATATATATATATATATATATATATATATATATATATATATATATATATATATATATATATATATATTTATATATATTTATATAATTTTCTATCTAAAAATCTCTATATATATATATATATATATATATATATATATATATATATATATATATATATATATATATATATATATATATATATATACATATATATATATATATATATATATATATATATCGAATATCAAAGGTCAGACGAAAGGTTCAGTTTTACCAGAATTTTCTATATTCCCATCATCCATGCCAAAACTATTCCGTAAGTTTTCCATTTCATATGACACTACCACACACAAGCACGCGCTAACACACACACCCTTGCGCACACCCACAAACATACAAAAACACATATTTCTTTGTTCCCATTCTTTGTCCCCCAAATAAACGACTGGCTTTATGTTCATTGTAAGCTTCGTTCACGGCCCTGTAAATCATCACATAAAAACGCACAGAAATTTTACTTATGGTGTCTGAATGAAGAAGTTGTATGTGTGTGTAATTGAAAGGTAAAATATGAATAGCATCATTACCAATGCAAAAGAATATAATTCTTCTACGGCGGATAAGTTTCTGTCTCGGGTCTGAAATTGGCGTGACAGAGGTTTGCTCTCTCTCTCTCTCTCTCTCTCTCTCTCTCTCTCTCTCTCTCTCTCTCTCTCTCAAAAAAAAAGAAGTTTTGTTCACACGTAACGGTAAATAACTTATTAGAAACAAAACAAAGAATTAGTAATGCTCCACAGATTACAAAACACATTAAGAAATACTAAAATTAATAAGTGCAATTATAATTTGCCTTACTGCGTATAGAGTAAATTATATACTACTACTACTACTACTACTACTACTACTACTACTACTACTACTACTACTACTACTACTACTACTACTACTATAATAATAATAATAATAATAATAATAATAATAATAATAAAATAATAATAATAATAATAATAATAATAATAATAATAATAATAACAATAACAATAACAATAACAATAATAATAATAATAATAATAATAATAATAATAATATAATATAATAATAATAATAATAATAAATTAATAATAATAATAATAATAATATTAATAATAATAATAATAATAATAATAATTGTAATAATAATAATAATATTAATAATATAATATAATAATAATAATAATAATAATAATAATAATAATAATAATAATAACTCATTCATTCATAAATTTTTATTCAGTATAGAGAAATTACAATTTAAATATTTAATAACTTAGAAATACATACAGTTTTACATTCAATATTTCAACATTTCAATATTTATACAATTTTAATATATCAATAAATTATATAAAACAGTATATACTACTACTACTACTACTACTACTACTACTACTAACTACTACTAGCATAACTACTTATTTGGAGCTTACTTAACTTAAATACTACTACTAGTTATTTTTATAGCTACTACTACTAACTATCACTACTATCTACTATCTAACTTAGTTACAGAATATCTATATAATAATATACTATCATAAAATATAATTATATTATATATATATTATATATTATATATTTATACCATAATTATTGGCTTTTATGGTATTAGCGTATGGACATTCCAGTATTCTATATTATGGTTCGCTCATTTTCTGTTATATGTCAGGTCTATATATCCAATCATTACCTCATAAGACAAAATATATCTATTAATACACACTTATATATATATTATGACTACAACCTATATACTATTTTAGAACAACATCTTACAGTCAAAGTCTATACCTATCTACCTCATTATAAATATTAGTACATACTAATGTTGATGGAGAGAATAAATTGAGGGACCACTATGTAATTGTCACTTGCGATTGGATCGAGTAGAATAATAAGAGTGAATAATCGCTATGGGACGGTGTAAAATAATAATATTATTAAGTTGTGTATTAGGATATGTTACTATCTAATATAAAATATTATAATATATAATTAAAATTTTGCCATAGGTTCTGCATTGATAAATTGCAATTATAATGAATTGCAGGCGATAAATTAAATGTAAAATCATATATAATCACATAATAAGTACATAGAATCAGATCCATATTAATCATTAAATAATTAATAATAAATAATATTATCATGATAATTGAATAATAATAATAATAATAATAATATAATAATAATAGTCGGTTGAATTCTATGGACTGATTTAAGGGAGAAGCTGAACTCGTAGCTTTATGTAAATTGAAAAAGAAATCATTTATTGTGCTATGCAGAAATAGATAAGATGAAGGAATAAAGACGAGGAAAAAGACAGAAATGGGGGATGAGGTGCACTACGATTGTTTTTAGACGAAAGAAGGAAACATACAGACTCACAATGTTAGGTCTTCTTCACAAGAAGGACTAAGGAACTGACATCTCCTCATCCCTGAAAAGGATGTTTGAGTATCATATCACAATGAAGAGAATGAAAGAATAGAGATTTTTTTTTGTTATCAGTATGGACATGTTGGTTTAATGTTTACCGATGTTGGTCAGTGATAGTAATAGGAGAGTCGGCGCAGTGCGGAAGCGTAGGAGCCGGGTGGCAGATGCGGAGGCGAGATGCGAGAGACGGAGCCGTCAAGCCGGAGACTCTCCATGAGCTGGAGCAGGGGCCGGCCGAATCAGTGTCCGAATTTAAAAATCTGAATCCGTAGTTGGAGCAGAAAATTTCTTTTTCGGTTGAACATTTCAGATCTTTGTAAGCTCATTTCACAGAGGCTCGCGTTTTATTAGTTGTTAAAAATTAGTCGTATTTTATTCTATGGGGTATTTATATAATCTATATGAATATGATATTGTTTTGGATGGAGGGGAAATATAGGTAGATTTCAGATTCATTTATGCCTAGAAATAATAAATTAAATATATATTTATAAATATCATAATATAATATAATAATAACTACCCCTAATACAAATATATATATAATAATATATATAACTAAATTGTAATATGAAAAACTAATATAATATGTATATATAACATATAATATAATATATAATATAACATATTATTCTGCCATTATATATTACTAATAATATAGTATAGATATATTTATTTTATTCAGATTTTATAGTATCACACCCCACGTATACCACTACGGCGATAATATATAAGTGCTACGCTAATTACAAATGAGGAGTAGGTGAGTTTGTTAGTAATCATTACTAAAAGTTCAACCTCTAAGCGGCAACTTACGCATATGTGATGACTAAGAGTAACGCAAGATATTAAGTGTGAAAATGAAAATACTAATATGCGTGTTTATATTTAGAGTAAATATATAGAAGAGATGGCTGATAGAAGAATTCCAGCAAAACGGGTGGTTAGGTAAGAAGGAACCACAGCACTAGTATCTATGTATAGTATATACCTAATGTTACTAACACAATACTTATACGTATAAGTCAGCAGATTTTAATGCACTCACTCATATTGTGCTACTGATAGGCAGTGTATATGATGGTGTATACTACGAGTTGTTATTAAGATTTCCTCGAGTCATACTACGTTGCTCAGTGCTTAGCGGTACTATTAATATGGATAATTATATAAGATGATTAGCACCAATAATATCATCTATATCGTATCTACTCACTACTAGTGTCACATTGCATAGATGATGAGTGTTAAGTGAGACTTGGAAAAAGGTTAGATTATTTAAATTATAAGTCCTTTTTATAGGTACTCAGTTTGACTCTGAACTACTGTCCAAAGCCGTATGTAAATACTATAAGAGTGCCAGTCACTCTTATTACCCCCTGATTTATGTGTAGCTAAGTATTATAGTACAATTAATATATATATAATACTTTTAGAGAGGAAGCCTTGGATTCTTTTTTAGTATTATGCTTTACTGTCAACTTCATTTTATTACTAAATGTTACCAGAAAATTAAAAACCATTGTTTAAAGACACTTTTTTTTTCAATGAAATAAATTTTAAAAAGGAAAGCTAATTTTTTTCCCGACACGCGAGACCTCTTCAGGCTAAGGGACTGGATTTCTTTCTTGATCTTCATCAGTTCAAGTGTGTTTCAGTTATTCTGCTATTTTCTTCATGGTGTTGTAGAAATATTTTGATGTTTTCAGATATTCATTTTGTATAAAATCTATCTTAACTTCACCGGGATGTTTATTGTAGTAGTTACTATTATAATGCAAAAGGATTCCATGATTTTGCGATGGGCCTCGTGTATTGATATTCTCTGATAATCTTTATACCTTGTTGATATTGATGAGTGACCTGTGTTAACGCGCTATGACTTGTTAAGCTGAATTTATGCTGTCCTTGTGCAGCGTCATCTGTATGTTGATTTTTTCTTCTTTGCAAATCTATGGTTTCACCTATATATGTTTGTTATTGCAAGTATTGCAGGGGATGTGATATATAAGCTTTGGGCGGAGGATTTTTATTTCGTCTTGGGGGTTTTGAGAAATGTTTTTTTAGGTGATGTTATTTGATGTGATGAGGGTATATTTTTTGGTAATATTATGTTTTAAACGATCTACGTAATTGCGGAATTGGTAAAAAGAAGGTGTTGCTATTTTTGGGGGAATAAGGTGCTTTAGTACCTCTTTTTTGCTTTGTTAAATGTTTTTGTGATGAAAAACTCAGGATAGTAAAGTGATTTGAAAGTATTGTGGATGTATTTAGTTTCTTGTGCTAGAAGAGGGGGAGAGCATATACGGAAAGCACGGAGAAATAGAGATGACAGAACAGCTAATTTTTGTGTTTGGGGAATGATTAGATAGCCAATGTATGTAGTTTGGTTGTGAGGTTGGTTTGCGGTATACTGATGTGGTTAGTTTCAAGGAATTGTTTTCCATGTGAATTAAAGGTATCGAGGAGGGGATAGAGTTGTTGGAAGGCATTTTTATCGTATACTGAACTGAAGGATGAATAGCGTTAATATAGTTTAAGGACATCA